>JAGGCT020000188.1:0-2500 GCA_017654935.2 Phymorhynchus buccinoides
ATAATAATAAGATGGATGCAACGGAGTACATAAAAAAGCAGGCCAATTGAAGGGGCAGGGGTTTTTTCTAGAATGTTGTGAATGGTTGGTGTGTCGATATTAAAGGTGGTGTGTCTGTTTAACATGTTCATTGTGTGTCATGATGCTTGTGCATGGTGTGTGGTGTGCAAACTGAGAGATTGTGAACATGTCAACTTCATCTTTTGAGTGTGTTGTGTGTGTGAGATTGACGAGAGAGAGAGATTCGATGAGCAAAGCAAAGGCAAATTCAGTTCAACATTATAGTCATTCGTGCAGTATGCGTCCCTTCCTCTTGGCAAGAGGGAAAAGTGCATGAGGGGTGTCGGAGGGTCTTGAAGTGCCTGAGTTCCCTACGTCAAGGTTCTTTATCTTTGGCACACAGGCATAGGGCCACGGAACTCTGGTCATATCACCAAAAAAGCCTAAATCAAAAAGAATGTATTGTGCAGGCACTACCAACATTACAAAGACTGAAGCCAACTTTCGTCACTTACCACATGGAAGGTGAAAAAAGTGGAAGGTAGGAAGTGTTACAGTATAGGTCATGGGAATGATTTCAAAAGGATCCCTAGCTTGTTAACCAAAAGTGCAGTGAAAAGGGTTTGGGAGTAAAAAAGGCATACATTAACCATTATGCCCCCAAGAACGATAATTTTGTGTAACAGAATAATTAACAGAGCCCGACTGCTTTTGAGTCAAACAGATTATCGTTAGGGTGGGCATAATTGTGAATATATGTGCCGTACAAACGGCTTCAATTCATACGGGCAGACTGCTAACTCTTGCTACAGGCTTTTGATTATCCACATTAAAACTATAATGTTACTAAGCAGTTCTTATCAATATAATCGATACCGGTTTCATGTAGTCAGCGACACATACAAACCACTATTTCTAACTATGTAAAACACTTCTCAAACCGACATGCAAAAGCACCTCCAACCAAACAAGTATCATGGGCAGTCTTGTCGTCTGACAACGACCATTGTTGTATCGTGAATATCTTGAAGTAAAACACTAGGAAAGATGTACAATAGGAAAACGCCTTGGTTAACATAGCAATTTCACACGCAGCTATTGTGACTGAACACTTTCCGACTGCTATTTTGCTTCTTTCTCAAAATCTGAATCGAGCGAGGGTGCTGGAATGGATAATGAATAATGAACTTTGAATCAATTTTTGCTTGTGTGGTCAAAATTTTGGAAAAGCATGACGCACGCCTGAGTATCCGAGGCAAGGGCATCATGGGGTAAGAATAAGGATACAGTAATACAGTTTTTAACAATAACAAAATGTTTACTAACGGATGTTCACGGTTTTGACTGTTTTCTACCTGACTCATGTACGGTATTACTTTTTATTAATAACACTAGTGGCAGTGGTTAGTGCGTGCGCTACGTCGTCAAGTAAACACGAGTGTGGAACCGGGGGGCAGGAGATTGTGCCTGCTCACGTTGCATGTAAGACATGATGGTGTCGGAACATGGATGTCTTCAGGAGGAGACTAAGTAAACCGAGTACTGTGGTGCCATGCACGGAGCCAGCATGAAACCCACAGGTGGCAAGCGAACAAGGGGCATGGGCGGGTTCAAAAGTACCCCACCCGCCCGTGACTGCCGCATCAGTCACACAAAAATCGCTATGCAAAAAACTATATATATAAAAATGGTTGGGGCTGCCTATGGCCTGGGGACGCTTTATCCGATGTTGGAGCAACCGGAATTTCACAGACGCGCTCTTTGACTTTATAAAACATAATAATAAAACTATTATACAGAACTGAAAGCGTGATTAACCGTTACCGGATCATGCTTGTTGATACACAAGGAAAACGTCTAGGAGCAATCGAAAAGTAGAAAGAAACATGCCCATTGGGGGGGGGTTTTTTTGTTTATAGAATAATAATAACAAAGGGCTGCCTTAAAAATACTTGATTTTAATTATCGTAGGAGCTATGCAAATACGTATATATGAATAATTTTGATGGAAACAAAACAATGCTTGAGTGTAATTAAATATAAGGTAATTAACAATAGAATAGATTTACAGCTTTCAACCATTTCCTTTCTTTTCCATCCATTGACAAGTCAGGGTGTGGCAGGTGGGGAAAGTTTGGGAAACTCATCCTCCATGGTTGTGGACATTGTTGTACGTGGTTGATACTGATGCCCACTGGGTCCTTCATCAACTCAGGCTCCCAGTGGGGTAGAAATGGAACCCATTACAGGTGGTTGATTAGGGATTTGTAATCCAAAGCCTGTCCAACACTCTCAACCTTTGAAACTGGGAGATGAGCGTAAGCTTCTTTTTGAGTCCGTATAAACATAGGGGGATAAAAATTCTAAGAAATAACGTATTGTGAAGAGAGGTAGAACCAGGGTCTGAGGTGCTAGAACAAGAGTGATTGAAAATATTGTTGAAGTTTTTTATGAGCTAATGAAAGTGTATGTATTCACCAATCTGGTACAAACATTACAA
>JAGGCT020000188.1:7500-33645 GCA_017654935.2 Phymorhynchus buccinoides
CCAGTGTGTTCGCTCTCTACAATAGGACGACTAATTGCCCGTACTCGTTCTGCCCGAGTTACGCCTGACCTTTCTTAATCAACTCTGTGAAAAAATTCCTAAGGTCGCCATCACTTGGCAAAAGCCCTATTTAAAAAAGAATAGCATAGACATTCGAGTGTGTGTTTAGTGTGTGTATTAAGTGGACTTTCTGAGTTCTTTGTGGTCGGGATGGTTTAGGATTCAACTCACACGGTTTACACACCATCGAAATAAAGTGGATACAACTACAGCCCGTGCAATAGCCTGGTTGAGTACTAGTTTATATATGAATGAGTTCAACTAGTGCTTAAATAAAAATAAATCTGCATGTAGGTGTTCATGAATCTGTAAATATAGTACTGGTTCTAGAAAAACAGTTCATGCAGTAAAGGAAAGGGCGAAAACACAGTAACACACACCCACACTCGTGCTAGGAGTTCATGTAACAAGTTTCAATAAAGTGCTCAAAGTTCAAGCACAAATAAATGATATATAGAACAGCGAAAAAAAGCTGATACCTGCACAACCTGGACATTCGATGACCTGCATGTAATCAAGGCCATAAGGAGTCTAGGTCCCAAATGGCGCACAATGCCCAGGTTGTGTCGGCACGACCATCCCCTTCCCTAACGTCAGAGGCCTGTTTCCTCGCCTTCATTCTCGGTAATATACAGGGCCTTAAAAGTACCATACCATTTCTAAGGTCCGGAAACAAAAAGGCCCGCTGAGATCCAAGAACCTGGTTAAGCAGGTGATAGCGACTGGCAACATCCATGGCATCCAGTAACGGAAGCACCTTTGAAGGAATGGTAACCTGAATGAAGAACATGAGTACAGGACTTGCACTCCATATGAAACTATAACATACAATTCATGAGTACTAAAATTTAAGTCAAAAGTATTAAAACAAATTAGTTCTAAACCTTCACCGCCAGCCATATTTCAGACAAAAATGTCCATTAAATTTACCTTTGGTAGAGAATCCCAAAAATCCATTGGACAGGTATGGGGATTCTTCTATGACAATATAAACTAGGTCTAGGCATTACTTCCGAAACTAAGACAAATATAGGGTTGTGGATATAATGTGACATCCCAATTGATTCGCCTTTAGTGACGTATGTGTTCAATCATGTGGTGCTAAATGCGACTTTGACGGTTGTTGAATAAAGGGTTTAAGTATACTGCCATTATTTTTTTTAAACCCGTGGACATCACTTTGCATGTTGCGGCTTGTGCAGTGCTAATTATTTTTCTTTAGGCTGTGTAATTCTTTTTTTTTAATAATTTGATATCTGGCTATGCTGCTCCTTCACACTGTGTGACACTTTAAACAGATCGTGTGTTGCACGACAGAAAGAAATATAAACCAAACTGAAAATCAACACAAAAAACAAAGGGACACATACAAAAGGGTAATTTCTCCCCAGCGCTTTCATGTCTCAGTCAGGGATCAATCCCGGCCTTACTCCAGCGGCACACCTGGGGACGTTGTTTTTTTAAGCGCCTGGCCCGGACAGACCAAACCATCATTGTCACTTTTGTTGCGGGGAAGGGGTGACGTGATACATCTTAGAATGACAGTTGTTTAGCTCCCTGCTTAAAAGATACCCAGCAGGGAGCTTCGCTGCAGATGGTGGAGCAGCGGTTCCAAAATTGGAACCGTCTTGGAAGAAGCTGAATTGAAAAAGGATGGTATTCTGTGGGAAAAAAGCACGAAACAAGGAGGGGAAATATGATATTTTTTGACAAACGTACAAAATGCATATAAAGTGTTGCTTATTGAAACATCAATATCCAATCGTAGCAGCTTGAACACAACTGGATGGCTGAATTGGAGTTGGTGCCAGGGTTTTAAAAGTGGTTTCAGTAAATGTTGCTAAGTATATTTCATTTAAAAGGGGGTAGGGGACAAATCTAAGCACGGTATATTTTTGCATGAAAAAGCTTCACAGGCCATGCCAGCACATGTGGTAAGTATGCCCTAACAGATATCCCGTCCAAAACAAGAGGGTTAGTCTATATAAAAATAAGTGTTCTGTTCTCTTTTGCAATCAACATAACAGGTGGGCCTCTGAACTCATGTACATAGCAGCAGCAACTCATACACAAGTACCTTGATAACCCACACACACACACCCATTGTTCATCCTTGCTGTGCCAGAAAAGTAAGTAATAATCAGTCATGTTTTAAACAGGAAGAACAAACACCACATATTTTTTTTAAAGCATGTAAAATTAAAAGAATGTATAAACTAACCATGAGAACAATATTGCCTGATGACAGCAATAGATTCCCAGACGGAATGTTGTTGGTATGTGGCTGACTGGCGCCCACCTGAAGACATGAAGAGCAGGTAAGCAGCGCACTCACTGCTGGACACAATATAAAATGTGCAGCCCTCAATGCTACTATTTGGCCCATATGTGGGCGCCACTGTTGTGCACCTCACGGCAATTTGGTGAAGAGGCTCAGGAGTGGCTCCAAGGATTACAAGGGATACCGAGGAATTACGGGCGTGTCAGGGTCACTATAAAAAAAATAGGTTATTTATTCACTTTCCACTTATAAGCATACTTAGGGATTCCACGAGTCATTTAGTTACAGTATGATAAACATTGACAACGGTTAATAAGTCAATGAGCTGTATAGTAATTACAAATATAACAGGTACAATGAACAACTAGCATTGAGCTTTCAAAACGTTTCATATCTTGATAGTGTGGCAGTATTTGCCAGAAACAAACGAGTGTAGGTATTATATTCCATATAAGCACACAAACAGGAGTTAAAAAGGAATTCCAATACATTGAACTATTAACACCGAAAAATTTAAATCAATATAAAATTGTTTTTAAGTGCTAAGCTTAAATTAGCACCATTAATGCGGGTTTATCACTAAAAAACATGTACTTCTTCAGCAAGACATATCATACCTTAAAAACGAAAGAGAATCAATAACTAAAACTGACTTGAAGTGTATCTATGGTCTGCTGAACAGCTGAATTGAAATCCCAGATGATCTAAATGAGGCTAGTGAAAATATCATTTAGTAGTGAGATTAATGTTTTGATAAGGCAATTGTTCAATTTATTCCCCAAAAAGATTTATCAGTAATGACAAATTGAATATGATTATCAAGGTATCATGGAAAGGCTATTAAATTTATATCCATCATTTCATTTCATTATACCGTAGTTTGAAGTAATAGGAACATCGCCCCATTATATTGTAGACTCTTTGGAGTAGATTAGCAACGGATTATTTTACCTTCTCTTTGCAATATCATATTTGAGTGTGCTTGAAAAATGGCTAAACTTAAATCAAAATTTAAAATTCTGTTTCATACTACATGCCTTTATGTAATACAGTGTATCAAGTTCCTGTTTGCACACATAGGACGGGTTGTGATCTTCAATGTGTTGTTGTCTGTAGTGCATGTGTGTGTGTGGTGTGTGTGTTGTGTTTTGTTCTTTTACTTTTACATTTGTTCACCCGCAAGTGATAGTAGACACATGCTAGTGTGAGCACGTTGTCGTGTGTGGTGTAGTCGTGCTGTGTTCAAGTATAAGTATGTCCTTGCTCAATATGGGCAATCATGCACTTTATAAGCAAAGTTGGCAACGGCTGATAGAGACAATATACCTGCTCATTCATTACAGATTAGATCGTTATCAATGGAAGTAACAAAAAATCAGACCTAACCCTTTGGTAAGTGACTTTATTTTTTGAACTTGATAAAGTATTCTAGTAGAGAAGGCAGAATGTAATTAATTAATTAATTAACATCAACATGGCTAAAAACTAAACAGTAAAATGTACATATCTTTTCCAAATCTGTAGGACAATTCATTTGTCTTTTTTGTTTTTGGAAAGTACTTACTTATAGGGCCTCCATGTCATGATCCCCTCCTCTTCCGTCTTCCTTGTGGCAGGTAATCGGCGCCTGACCGTGGCGACTTGACATGGCGCCCTCCAATTTGATGCTCCAAATCCGGCTTGCCTGGGAATGTCTTGTCTTCTTCTTCTTCTTCATACTCGCAGCTCAAAATTCCTTGTACCTCTTGTAGCTCGGTGTGTTTTGAAAGCAGGACAATCGCTCTGTCCAGGTCCATGTTACATGGATCCGGACGTCCTCTTCGCTTGTACCCTTTCAGAGTTTGCACTCCTGCCACGTTTGGAAAAAACACATTAACAAATTAAAAAGCAAAAGTAATCTACCGGTTAAAATTTATTGTTTTAAATAAAAAATAAAAGTAGTAAAATTATGTGAAATCTGGTTTACATTTGTCCGCACTTCAGTGGTTAGGTACAATCTGTAAAGAAAAAGCTTGTCAAAATTCGTGATATAGAGTATACCCTTTTTCCAAATAAGGAAAAACAATGAAAAAAAAAAAATAAAAAAAAAAAAAATATCGTTATCCATGAGCATTTTTTACATAAGAAAAAAATAATCCAGACAATTTTGCCCCAAAAAAATTAATCCCGGTAGTCTAACTTCAAATTAATAGGTATGGTTAACTGTAGATATATAACGTTTATTAATTTAAACAAGAATACTTTCTATAAAAAAAAATAATAGAATTAACAGATCATTTAAATAGAATGAACGCCTTTTATAATCTACCAATACGAAAAGTAAATCAATGTTAATATATATTGTTTCTCCTTTTCAAAACATCTAGCTAGCAGCATTAGTTAGTGGCTTTTACCTCTTATTGTCGCCACGCTTTCGGGGATAACATGAGCACGCTTTCTGGAAATCTCCTTTTTGAAAGAGGCTTCATAGTAGTGGCAGGGGGAATAACTCTCCGGAACGGGAAAAGTTGCTATTGAAGAAATTGATTTGTCAACATTATTTTTACAACTTATATGAACAAATTATACCACAAAACACTACCAACCCTTCACGCACGTGTAACAAAAGTCTGCCTTAAAGGGCTCTTTATAGCTTAAAATGACCACTGTTGATAGTGGTGGATTCCATAAAGATGCCAGTAAGGTTTCTCACCATAATGGTGGGAATGATAATATTTCATCAAAGAAACCACAAAACACCACTTACCACATACGTAGTGGTGTTTGTGCGTTTCTTTGATCAAAATATTTGACAAAACTATAAAAGGACATTACATATTCAAAAACTATTTACAATCTTTAATTTAACATAAAATAACTATTTTAAAATTGCATGTATATATATACCGTTAATACTGGGGCGAGTTTCTCTAGATAACGGGTTCGCTGAGCGAATAAGCTCACGCCAAATGGGACCTAAGAAATACTTTAGAAAGCTTTGTTTGCGGCGAAAGAATATTACAAGCTCTCTGGTCTGGATTGGTCAAAGGTTTTATTACTTTAACCAAACTTTAGCCAAACTAATTAATGGACCAATCAAAAACAAGAACCTTTATTCACTCCTATGCGAGTCCACGTGATAGTCCCATGATCATTCAAATTAGTTCGTGGCTCGCTAGCTAGAGGACCGCCACAAAAGTTTTTTGAGGTGCGAACGTCAACTGGGCTGAAAAAGGTGTTTCTTACTCTTACAGTTAACGTTTTTGCCCCCCCGATTTGCGCTCACGGCTACGTAACGTTAGCATTGTGAAAATCGACCCTACTTGTGTAGGTACACAAAAAAATTCGAAACACAAAAGTCAATTAAACATGCTGAAGGGAATACAAAAAGAATTAATTATTAAATAAAAGTAAGGACATTTCAGTCCAGAAATATGTATTATTCATTGACATTAAAATGAATATGATCATAATATTGAAAATTTATTAAGAAATTTTAAAGTGGTTCAGAATTTCAGTGTAATAAGAAGTCTTGTTACACTAATGAAAATAATAAATACAATAAAAAATTAATTGATTACATGAAACTCTTCATCATATGTAAGAACACGTCCCAGATATCCTCCTCCCATGATTGTACTGGGTTGGATCTGTAATGGAAAACAATTAAAAATAAAATGGAATTTATACATGAACCGTGAAATTTAATATTACTTTACCTAATACTAAAACAAAGATTTAACATTCTCCAAGCGCTAGCAATGTTAAACGACACATTAAAAATAATGAAATGCATATATTTGTGTATGAATACTATGTATGTACGTGATTCAAAAGTAGTAAATAATGATATATATTTTTAACTTTTAAATACGTTCAGTCAGATACTAAGAAACATGCTTTACAGGCACACTTTGATGGATGGATGTCCAGTTGGTCGTTTCTCGATATGAGTCAGAATGGGAGAGATAAATTGTATAATGTCCAAATAAATAACCACAGTATTAATTATCCAAAATAAAAAACCAAAAACTCGATGGCAGACAGATTCCGGAAAATAAGGCATCCCTTCCATGTGTTGATGGTGCATGGCAGACATGTGTCGTTGTGTTGTGTGGTGTGTGTGTCAATGTTCACCATGATCTTTATTGACGATAAAGGAATAAGCTAACACAAAAAATTTTTTCATCCTATCGTGTGTGTGTGTGTGTCGTCTTATCTTCTTCTTCAACAGTGTGTGGCCACAATTAACACACTGATTATGCCACAGAACCGGGGAGGTGTAACCACATATGCCGAAAGAAAGAGCCAGGCGGCCTGATAAGACTGAAGAGAAGAGAAGAGGGGACACATACAAAATAAAAGCCTAACTTCATAAGGATCTGCTGTGAAACAATATAACAAAACATACTGTACGAATTATGACCGCAGCCATCGGGTCCTTGCTCTCGAGACTCCCCGCCTTGATGCTTGAGTTTGACGGACCACCATAACTTGGGGGGGGGGGGGGGGGGGGGGCATCTTGATTCATGTTGTACTTACAGTTCTTTCATCTCGTTTTGTCATAAAGATCGTACATCACCAGCAGCAGACACAGGTCTTGTGATACAAGACGTTACTGCAGTAACACTGCCAACACAGCTTCCCCATGACGATTGTCCAGCAACTGATGTAGATGTACTTGTAGTTGTACTACAACTTGTACTGCATGACACCGAAATGACTGGGACTGTACACAGTGGTGGGCAAATGGTGGGGACAGCGTTTCTTTTTAATTTAATACGGGATCTTTCTTTGTCAATGGGGGGGGGGGGGGTGGTGGGGGGGGGGGGGGGGGGGGGGTCCTGGTTACATTCAGGCGTAAAATGCCTATCCACCCCCCGCGTAAAATTAACGAATGTTCGAAGCAAGGCTTTCCTCTTCTAAGCAAAGTCAACCGGCCGGCTTCTAGTGTTTTCTGGGGGTGGAGGGCTTATGAAAATTAACATCATCGTGGGGGGGATGAGAAGGAACTTTACCAACACCTGAACAGTAATGGATAAAGTATCTTTATCGCGAGATCATAATGATCATCGTACGATGCTTCATGATGATTTGCGATTCTTGCTTGACACCTGTGAAACAAAATGAACGTTGTGACCGTAGGCTGTTAGCCTACTACCTGCACCCCACGATAAAGGCTGTTCTAAATCACCCCGGGCTACGTTAAGAAAAATCTTATTCGTGGCAGCCGATGAGGTTTCGGCCAGCGAGCCCGAGGCGTGTTTTCTGCTGCACATATCTATATAATGGAGATAAAAAGATCGGGACTTTACTGGTTAATAGCACTGCCTCCGGGTATTGGGGCCTCCAGTATTGTTCCCACCATCTTTATATCTACAAGATCTGGTCTATTATGCCCCACATGGCCGAAGAGGGTGTAAAACCATATTTCTCATATAAAAAAAAAGAAAAAAAAAACTTTACAGCAGTCTGGTAAGCAGTCGTAACAGTTTACTTACTTGCAGATCTTATCCTCATGCTCTCATATGCCTGTGGCTGAGATTGCTTTGTCAATAATAAAAAACACAACTATTCTGTTGTCTGCATCTCCAAATATGATTAAGGGAAAATAAAAAGAAGAATAAAAACAAATGCAATAAAAAAAAAAAACTGTAAATAAAAAAAAAAAATAAAAACACTGAAAAAAAAAAAAAAAAAAAAAAAAAAAATACAATTGCAGCCTGAGCTGCTTGAGCATTATGGTTTGGACGGACTGCCACGAAACATGGACGTCTTTTAATTGCTTCGCGATGTGAAGGGTCATCGTGAGGTCAATACAGGTGTGTCAAAACTGCGTCAAAGTCAGTTTTTACCGTTTTATTACAAAGCTGTGTCGATTTTTATAAAACGATTGTTAGGGCAGGGGTCCTGTGTATGGATAAGAGGTCGTTCAGCCTAATGTGGTGCTCTGCTAGAGAAGGTCTTTAAAGTGGATTATGCCGTTTTTTTAGACATGCTTCTTAGCCGTTATGAATTTTTAAAGAAATAAATCTTTTAAAAAAAGCAATTCGTGCAACAAGTTTCTTTCTTTTTTTTGTAAGGAATGGAAAGGTTGTTCATTCGTTTAAAATAAATTTGATTTCGCAGTAGACACTGCTCTTTTAAATACCAACTGCGAATTTATTTCTTGATGAAAAACATGTCCGTTTTTCTAACTGAAATAACGAACTTTTGGAAAAAAAAAGGTGTTTTAGTAGGAATCAACACCTATGATAAATAAATGCGTAGCACTATTTTTACAAGGGATTTTTTACAGGTAGGGCTAACGTGGACAAATATGAAGTCAATCCAAACATAGAACGCATGACTTATAGAGTGTTTTGGGCGAAATATCTGATTTAGTTTCGTTGCATCATGACATTCTATTCTACGTCACTGACGCTTATCGCGTCAAGATATTAAGCGAGTAAGGCGAAACATCTCAGATGTTAACAATTAGGAAAACTTCCTTTTGCCGTTTTACATTAATTTTATATTATAGCACAAAGTTTTCAAACGTTTCCTATGAAACAGATCTAAATGGGCATAATACAAACGGCATGTTGCAGTACCTGTCACATGTTGTTACACTGACGTTCTTCGGATCTATTCAAGACGGGCGTTGACTTATTTTGCGGCTCTTTGGTCTGTACACTCCTTTTATTTGTTTTCTTTCTTTCTTTCCTTATGAGGGAAATGGGTTGTAATATGCACACGTGCGTGCTTGAGAGAGAGAGAGAGAGAGAGAGAGAGAGAGAGAGAGAGAGAGAGAGAACGAGAGAGAGAAGAGGAGAGACAGAGAGAGAGAGAGAGAGAGAGAGAGTGAGAGAGTTGAGATGAACTCTCAAATGTTTTTAATGGGGATTAACAGTAAAACGTCACCACACACACACACACACACACACACACTACACGCACGCGCATACACTACGCGCGCGCGCACTCACGCACACACACACACACACACACACACCACACACTGAGACAGGGGACACTTGGTAGACTCTCTCTTTCTTTTTACTGAAATTATAAGGCCCCGTTTCCCGTTGACGCTGCTCTGAGAGTGATGCGCTCTCCCTAGTAACGGCAACGCCTAGTAACGGTAACGCCAAGTACTGAGTACATCAAATTTGAAGCGATTCGGTTTAGAAACGGCGGAGTTATGGGGAGGCCCCGTTTCCCGTTGGCGCTGCTCTGAGAGTGACGCGCTCTCCCGATGCCAAGCTTTGCCCCCGGCCACAGCAAGCCTGACAGCAAATTTGAAGTGATTCGGAAAAGAAACGGCGGAGTTATTTGTGAAAAGGTGAAGCGGCGCATATCGCGCGCGTTTATAAATCGATTCGCTTCCGGTTTGGCACACAGATAGTCACCCTCCCCGGTCATCTACCTTCCAAATTCGAAGGCAATCCGTCCAGCAATTCCAGAAATACCGGAGATACGGGCGCCGGCGGATGCGCGTTTCGCGCATTTGCCAAACCTCGCAAATGACACTGCCGCCTCGGTTGCCGTCGCCATCGCCCCGTTAGGGCTCTCACAGCAAATTTGAAGCGATTCGGTCGAAAAACGGCGGAGTTATAAGGCCCGTTTTGTGTTTCACACACACACAGACACACACACACACACACACACCACACACACACACACACAACACACACACACACACACACACACACACACTTGCCTTTTTATTATATGATTATGTATTATGCCTGTCGCACATAATAATAATAATAGTACATTTATATAGCGCTTTACCTCAGATGAGCCCAAAGCGCTTTACAATCAATTATTCATCAACAGACAACCAAAAACAACATTCACCAGTGACACCATATACAAAGCAACTCTCTCTCTCGCACGCACACACACACACACACACACACACACACCACACACACACACACACACACCGCGCGCACACACGCGCACACGCACGCCAACGCACACCGCACACTCACACACACACATACACACACACACACACACACCGCACACACGCACATAAACACACATCACTTTATTGACGCCAACTCGTTCATACCCCTTTCGGTAAGCCACAGCAACCTGAGCCGTCATTGGACTGACCACATACACCAACACACAATACACAATCACAGCCCTCACACACAACGTTACGCACGCATGAGAGACACACGACACACTGCTACACACATTGGGATAAATAGGGGGGGTTGGCGTGAGAGAGGAGGAGAGACGAGAGAGAGAGCAGAGAGATGAGAGAGATCGAGAGAGATGAGAGCTGAGGTAAGGAGGGATGGAGGGAGGGTGAGGCGAAATGTGAGCGGTAGTTGAAGCGTTCTCTCTCCTCTCTCTCTCTCTCTCTCTCTCTCTCTCTCTCTCTCTCGGAAATTACTTTCACGTCCTACCTTGCTTTCTAACACTCAAACATACTATTCACGGTATGTCATTCGGGGGGGAGGGGGGGGGGACGGGGGGGGGGGTGAGGCGGAAACCTGGACCACCGCCCCTGGAAGCGTATCAAATGATTCGTAAGGGGGGGATGGGGGGTGGGGGGTGGGGGGGGAGTCCGCCAGGGAGTCCAGGGAGCTGTATAGGTCCTGGGTTAATGTGTAGTGGCCCAGTGGGAGCCCAGGGGGCAAAGTCCCCAGCAATTGTGCAATTTAGAGATTATTAAAGCAAAAATTGAGTCATTTTACCCTTGTAGAAGATTCACCTCCGTTCGTGATGAAGAACAACTACAAATAACAAGTGGACTAGAACACTGCTGGGTCAAATAATTCCCATGATTTGGCTGTGTTAAATTGTTTCACGGCACCTTTGTGTAGTAGATGATACAGTCATTCTTTTGAGAGCAATGAAAAATAAAATGACCATCTCTTCTACTCGCAGTTTATTTCCACAGGGGGCGACAGATTTTTATAAGTTTACGTCACGAAAACAGCCTGGTATGACGTCATTTTCCAGTGCACAACTGACATCAACTGATATTGAACGTTTCGCAATCTATTCTCAAAGTTAGGAGTTGACCAGAAGAGAAGCGGACACACCCGTCAGCAACTTCCGCCTATGGCGGATCGTAACGAGAGTGACCGTAACGATAGTGACAAAATGCATTAAAAAATGTTATTTCTCTTTGTAGGGTAGACAAGTGAAAAATGTTTAGATCTAAATTTAAAGTAATCATGAGGACCGTTCCTTTGAATCTATTCACGTTTTTATCTGAATCGTTTTTAGCATCGAAATTAGCGTAACGATAGTGACATTTTAAAGAAAAGTGCCTTACTCGGATCAGAAAAACGGACCTAAAATGCTCAACAGACGTTGCTAAGCGTTCCAGTTTCACATTCAGTCGTTGAGAGGAGAAGTGATGCAAATCTTTGCAAAGTCTTAACATTGAAAAATAGACTAGTCATTAGCTATTGAGGAAAACGTGACATAATTCTGACGGACATTGAAATTTGAAATTTGGTGCTTCAAAGTGCCGTCAAAGTGCAGACAATTTTTTCTCAAAGGCATACTCGTCAATTTTCCGACGTACACGTTAATTACATTATTTTTCATATTATTTTGGCATCAAATACTTTCACTTTGCTTGCTGAGATGTCTTCAAAATTTCAGTGCACATCAAAAGACACGCATTTTGGGGCACCCCTTGTGTTCAGAGTGCGTAATTTTTGTGTGAAAATGAAGAAATAGAAACTTATTTTTGAGTGCAATTTACAGGTAACATATCAAATTCTTTATTCATTTGTAGCAACTACAAATTTGCTGTCAATAACCTCTCCCAGATTTCTTTAATTTGTTAAGATACATTTTTCGGCCTTTTTTGAAAAACGCTCATATAAGCACGCTCACATAACTTATATGGCCAATAAACCAAATATTTCTGGTTTGGTTTGATGAATTATGCATGTCGGTTGATATGCGCCAGTGGCCCAATAATTACCACTCTCTGACTCATTTCACCCGACATGTCTAAATTGGGTCTTTTGAGAAATTTCTTTTTTTTTTAAATATAATAATTTTGATAAAAGACAGAAAGTTTCTGTTTATGCTATATAAAGTTCTGATGGCGAGGTTGACAAATATCATTTAACCTTCGGTGAAATATAATTAGTGGCCGAGATAGGGGCTCCATATTCTTAGGGGGCCCAACATATTCAATCTCCCCCTACGGTGTGTGTGTGTGTGTGCCGTGCGTGCGTGCGTACGTATGTCAAAAGCTACTATCTGCTGACAAACCTTACTAATACTACTAAACCCCTGTTAGCAGCATAGTAGCGTTGACATGTGCGTGCGTACGTTGTGTGTGTGCGTGTGTGTATGTGTGTGCGTGTGCACGCGCGTGTGTGTGTTGGGGAAGGGGGGTGATACAGTACATTATTTTCCAATGGGGTATGAAGATTTCCCACATCTCCTGTTTGATTGTCTCTCCAATAGACCCTTTCAGTCGAAATCCACATACAATTTGCCCCATGGAGATGGACATCCTCGTTTTCAACGTTCAGTGTAGCCATATTTTCGTCTTGTTGTTTTTGGCAGTTGTTTTACTTGAATTTCAACGTTGCCTGGATTCGGGGCTTCTAGATTTTGAATGCAAAACTTGAAAGATTTTAAATTAATCGAAGAAAAAGAAAAACAAAAAGTTGTTCGTACTTTCACTAACGCTCGCGCGTTTTTTCGTGTTTAAAAAAAATAAAAAATATTTTGTTCTGCAAAGCAAAGGTGTTTCTGGATCTTCATCTGTCATTCAACCTTAAGGGCCAGACACACACATACGAATCGTATGGGGATGCGATGCGATTTTAGTCACGAATCACGTGAAATTCATGTATTGGGTCTACTTGAGTATAGTGAGCGAAAATAGCATGGTTCATGACTCACATTGTCAAAATCGCATCGCATTCAGATACGATTCGTATGTGAAAGAAAATCTGTTTAACGTCTTCCGACCTGGAACAGACACATATGGGGCATTAGTAGATAATAATAAAGATGGTGGGAACGAAGGCGCTTTATAAATGTCCATCGCCATCAGCTTTGAGATCCTTACAAGGGAACAAGGCGCTTTATAAATGTACATCATCATTATAAATGTCCATCATAATTAGCTTTGAGATCCCTGCAAGGGAACAAGGCGCTTTATAAATGTCCATCATCATTATAAATGTTCATCATCATTAGCCTTCAGATCCCTGCAAGGGAACAAGGCGCTTTATGAATGTCCATCATCATTATAAATGTTCATCATCATTAGCCTTCAGATCCCTGCAAGGGAACAAGGCGCTTTACAAATGTCCATCATCATTAGCCTTCAGATCCATGCAAGGGAACAAGGCGCATTATAAATGTTCATCATCATTAGCTTTCAGATCCCTGCAAGGGAACAAGGCGCTTTATAAATGTCCATCATCATTAGCTTTGAGATCCCTGCAAGGGAACAAGGCGCTTTATAAATGTCCATCATCATTAGCTTTCAGATCCCTGCAAGGGAACAAGGCGCTTTATAAATGTCCATCATCATTAGCTTTGAGATCCCTGCAAGGGAACAAGGCGCTTTATAAATGTCCATCATCATTAGCTTTGAGATCCCTGCAAGGGAACAAGGCGCTTTATAAATGTCCATCATCATTAGCTTTGAGATCCCTGCAAGGGAACAAGGCGCTTTATAAATGTCCATCATCATTAGCTTTGAGATCCCTGCAAGGGAACAAGGCGCTTTATAAATGTACATCATCATTAGCTTTGAGATCCCTGCAAGGGAACAAGGCGCTTCATAAATGTCCATCATCATTAGCCTTCAGATCCCTACAAGGGAAACAAGGTCCTTTATGAATGACCATCACATCATTAGAATTTTTTTTTTTTTTTTTGAGATCCCTGCAAGGGAACAAGGTGCTTTAAAAATGTCCATCATCATTAGCCTTCAGATCCCTACAAGGGAACAAGGCGCTTTATGAATGTCCATCATCATTAGCTTTGAAGATTCCCTGCAAGGGATCAAGGCGCTTTACAAATGTCCATCATCATTAACGGAGATCCCTACAAGGGGACAAGGCGCTTTATAAATGTCCATCATCATTAGCCTTCATATCCCATGCAAGGGAACAAGGCGCTTTATAAATGTCCATCATCATTAGCCTTCAGATTCCCTACAAGGGAACAAGGCGCTTTATAAATGTCACCATCATCATTAGCTTTGAGATCCCTGCAACGGACCAAGGCGCTTTATCAATGTCCATCATCATTAGCCTTCAGATCCCTAGCAAGGGAAACAGGGCGCTTTATAAATGTCCATCGTCATTAGCTTTGAGATCCCTGCAAGGGAGCAAAAGCGCTTTATAAAGTTCCATCATCATTAGTCCTTCCAGATCCTACAATGGGACCAAGGCGCTTTATAATGTCCATCGTAATTAGCTGGAGGGCGGAGATTCCTGCATAGGGAACATCGGCGGCTTTATGAATGTCCATCATACTATTACGCTTTGATATTCCTGCAAGGGATCAAGGCGCTTTATAAATGTCCATCATCATTAGTATTTCATATCCCTGCAAGGGAACAAGGCGCTTTAATGAATGTCCATCGTCATGTAGCTTTGAGATCCCTACAAGAGAAACAAGTGGCTTTATAAATGTCCATCGTCATTAGCTTTGAGATCCCTGCAAAGGGTTCAAGGTGCTTTATCAATGTCAGTCACATTAGCCTTGTAAGATGCCCTTGCAAGAGGACAAGGCGCTTTATAAATGTCCATCATGATTACCTTTTGAGATCCCTGCAAAGGGATCAAGGTGCTTTACGTAGAATGTAGGCATCATCATTAGCCTTCAGATCCCTGCAAGGGAACAAGGTGCCTATAAATTATCATTGTAAATCTCCATCATCATTAGCCTTCAGATCCCTGCAAGAAGAACAAGGCGCTTTATAAATGTCCATCATCATTAGCTTTGAGATCCCAGCAAGGGAACAAGGCGCTTTATAAATGTCCATCATCATTAGCTTTGAGATCCCTGCAAGGGATCAAGGCGCTTTATAAATGTCCATCATCATTCTACTGGCAGTTTATTTCCTACAGGGGGCGACAGGACTTTTAATAAGTTTACGTCACGAAAACAGCCTGGTATGACGTCATTTTCAAGTGCACAACTGACAGCAACTGATATTAAACTTTTCACAATCTATTCTCAAAGTTAGGAGTTGACCAGAAGAGAAGCGGACACACCCGTCAGCAACTTCCGCCATATGGCATTATCGTAACGAGAGTGACCGTAACAATAGTGACAAAATGCATTAAAAAATGTCCATCGCATTCTCTTTGATATGGTAGACAAGGGAAAAATGTTTAGATATAAAATTAGAGTAATCCTGAGGACCGTTCCGCATGAATACTATTCACGATTTTATCTGGATCGTTTTTAGCATCGAAATTAGCGTAACGATAGTGACATTTGAAAGAAAAGTGCCTTACTCGGATCAGAAAAACGGACCTAAAATGCGCAACAGACGTTGCTAAGCGTTCCAGTTTCACATTCAGTCGTTGATCAGGAGAAGTTATGTAAATCTTTGCAAGGGATCTTAACGCTTGAAAAATAGACTAGTCATTAGCTATTGAGATCCTCAAGGGATCAAGGTGCTTTTATACATGTTAATCATCTTAGCTTTGAGATCCCTGCAAGGGATCAAGGCGCTTTATAAATATCCATCATCATTAGCTTTGAGATCCCTGCAAGGGATCAAGGCGCTTTATAAATGTCCATCATCATTAGCCTTCAGATCCCTGCAAGAGAACAAGGCGCTTTATAAATATCCATCATCATTAGCCTTCAGATCCCTACAAGGGAAACAAGGCGCTTTATAAATGTACATCATCATTATAAATGTCCATTTGTAAATCTCCATCACTTCCTTCAGATTCTGCCATATAACAAGGCGCTTTATTAAATATCCATCATCATTACTTCAGATCCCTGAGGGAAACAAGGCGCTTTATAAATGTAGCCTCATCAATTGGCAATCTCCATCAGGCATAGCCTTCCGATCTGCAAGGCTCAGGCCTTTTTTATATGTCCTCATGATTAGCTTTGAGATCCCTGAAGGGAACAAGTGCGCTTTATGAATGTCCCTCATCATTAGCTTTGAGAATCTGCAAGGGAACAAACGCTTTATAAATGACCTTCCGCGCCCTTCGTATACTTTGAGATCCTGCAAGGGACAAGTCGCTTTATAAATGTTCCTTCGTATAATAGCTTTGAGATCCCTGCATGATAGGTGCTTATAATGTCCATCATGATTGTCGGTGAGATCCCTGCAAGGGAACAAAGGCGCTTATAATGTCCATCATGATTAACTTTGAAGAATCCTCAGCAGGGAACCAACAAGGTACTCACGCGCTTTTTATGCGGCATCTCATTAGCTTTCAGATCCCATCAGGGAGCAAGCGCGTTATAAATGTCCATCGTCATTAGCTTGACATCCTGCAAGGAACAAGGCCAGCTTTATAATGTCCTCATCATTATAACTGCCCACCATCCATGATTAGCTTGAGATCCCAGCAAGGAACAAGCGCTTTATATGTCCATCGTCTTAGCTTATCAGATCCCTACCAGAAACAAGGCGGCTTATGAATGTCCTCGTCATTATCTTTGAATCCCTGCAAGGGACCAGGTGCTTATTAATGTCATCATCATTAAGCCTTCGATCCCTGCAGGACAGTTCTTTATAATGTCCATCATCTTACTTTCGATCCTGCAATGGATCAGGTGCTTATAAATGTTCTCATGATTAGCTTGCGATCCTGCAAGGGATCAAGGCGCTTTTATAAATGTCCATCATCATTAGCTTGAGATCCTGCCAAGGGACATAGGCCTTTATAATGTCATCTCATTAGCCTTCAGATCCATGCACGGGGACAGGGCGCTTAAAATGTCATCATCATTAGAATGTCCATCATCATACTTTGAATCACGCAAGGACAAGGTGCTTTTATAAAGTTCATCATCATTGCTTGAGATCCTGCACAGGGAACAAGGCGCTTTAAAATGCCATCATCTTAGCTTCATCCCTGCAAGGCATCAAGCGTTTATGAATGTCCCTCATGATTCCTTTGAGTCCTGCAGGAACAAGGCGCTTTATAATGTATACATCATCATTATAATTGTCCAGCATCATTAGCTTTGTATCTCCTGCAGGGAACAAGGCGCTTAATATGTCCATCATCATTAGTTTTGACATCCCTGCATGGGATCAAGGCGCTTCATAAATTACTGTGCTATCATCATTACCTTGAGATCCCTGCAAGGGAACGGCGCTTTATAAATGTCCATCATCCATTAAAATGTCCATCTAGTGAGCTTTGAGATCCCGCAGGGAACAAGCGCTTTATTAAATGTCCATCATCATTAGCTTTGATATCCCTGCAAGGGACAGGCTCTTATATGTCGTCATCATTAGCTTTGATATCCCTCAGGGACAGCGCTTTATAAATTGTCATCATCTTAGCTTGAAGAGCCTGCAAGGGACAAGGCGCTTTAAATGTCCCATCATCATTAGCTTTGTATCCCTGCAGGGAACGGCGCTTTATAATGTTCTCATCATTGCTTTGAGATCCGCAGGGAACAAGGCGCTTATAATGTCCGTCATCATTACTTTGACTCCCTGCAAGGGAACAAGTCGCTTAATAAATGCATCACATTAGCTTTGAGATCCCTGCAAGGAACAAGCGCTTCATAATGTCCATCATCAATTAGCTTGAGATCCTGCAAGAAAAGGGCACTTTATAATGTCCATCATCATTAGCTTTTGACATCACTGCAGGGACACGCGCGTTATATGTCCATCATCATTAGCTGTTGGACTCGCTGCAAGGTAAAAAGGCGTCTTTATAAGGTCCATCATCATTAGCTTTCATATCCTGCAAGGAACAAGGCGCTTATAATGTCCATCGTCATTAGCTTTGGGATCCGCAGGCACAAGGCTCTTTATAAATGTCCATCATCTTCCTTCAGATCCAGCAAGGGAGGGCGCTTATGATATGTTATCTCATTAGCTTAGCATCCCTGCAAGGGAACAGGGCGCTTTATAAATGCCACTCATTAGCTTGAGATCCCGCAAGGAACTAAGGCGCTTTATAATGTCCTCTGCAGTAGCTTTGAGATCCTGCAGGGAAGCAAGGCGCTTTATAAAGGTCCCTATCATCATTAGCCTTCAGATCTATGCAAGGGAACAAGGGTCTTTATAAATGCCATCCATCATACTTTGAGAATCCCGCAAGGAACAAGCGCTTTATAAAAAAAAGTCCATCATCATTACCTTCACCCTGCGGACAAGGCGCATTTAAATGTCCATCATCATTAGCTTTGAATCCTGCAAGGGAACAAGGCCTTATAATTCCATCATGATTAGCTTTGAGATCCTGCAAGGGACAGGCGCTTTATAATGTCCATCATCATTAGCTGAGATCCCTGCAAGGACAGGACTTTTCATGCCATCATCATAGCTTTGAGGTCCAGCAGGGCAAGCGCTGTATAACATAGTCCATCATTATTAGCTTTGAGATCCCTGCAAGGGAACAAGGCGCTTTTATGAATGTCATCTCCATTATCTTGAGGATTCCCTCAGGGAACAAGGCGCTTTGGATGTCCATCATCATTATCGTTGGATCCCCAGGACAGTGCGCTTATAAATGTCATCATCATTAGCTTTGAGAATCCTCAGGAACAAGCGCTTTATAAAGGTCCATCATCATTAGCTGAGATCCGCAAGGGCATCAGGCGCTTTTATTAATGTCCTCTCATTACCTTCAATCCCTACAAGGGCAGGCGCTTTATAATGTCCATCATGCTTTAGCTTGAGAGCCCATCAAGGAACACGCTTTAATATTGTCCATCGTTTTCGCTTTGAGATCCCTGCAAGGGAACGAAGCGCTTCTAAATGTCCATCGTTATGCATTCTGCCTGTACGACTATCAGACTGATTCAACGTACATTTCAAAAGCCGTTGGATGTGAATGTCAACCACAATGTAGGCGCACTTATTGTCGTTAATGCGTGGAGCGTGCGGTAGCAAATACAGACACAGAAGGCGGCTGGATAAAGAGACGGATAACAAACGTGCAGACAGGTCGGCAGACGACGGCGATGCCCTAAGACCAACCGCGCGCGCACACTCACACGCACACGCACGCACTCACACGCCACATACATACCGCGCACACTCATATACCAGTCTTACCGACAGACAGAGCATTCAACGTAGCTTTATTCTTCTTGCGTACGGAATGGGAAAACAGCTGACAAACGAGTGGGAAAAATATAAACGCCCTACGCAGCATAAGAAAAAAAACCGACGGAGAGACAACCAAGACAGACAGAACGACATACATATGTAAAAGGTATTAACAAAAAGGAGGCAATATGACCCCACATAGACTAGAAGCCTATGCAATCGATGGCGTATAAAGTGAGGTTGTTTGGTTTTTTTGTTCAATTGGTCTACACACACACACACACCCGACACACCACACCACCTCCCGCCATCATCCACAGCATTTATTCACTCTATTACCGAACAAAGGCATCACCCGTCTGACAATTTTAATTAAATGGTTAGCGGTGTTCAGAGTCTGCTTATAAAAGTGCTACTGAGTTTTGCAATGTTGATACTAACATATATTGTTTTTTCATGTGAAAGTGATCGTTGGCCTTTCATGACTACAATCGAGACAAAATCATTTAAAATGTCAGCGTGACTGCCAGAGGCGATACACATCAGTGGCCGTGTATTCGAATCACAAAACACTTTCACAGTCCTAGGTTTGGTTAATTTATTTAAGGTTTCAGAAAGCAAATAGTTTATCCTACATCTATATTATAATGTTGCCTAACGATCGAGGGGACAGATAAAAACTCGAGTACCGGGGGGGGGGGGGGCGGTTGACGGGGGGCAGGACATACAGGTCAAGATACACACTCTCATCTTTTATTGCCGCTAGTCAGATGTTAATTTTTGCTTGAAAGTGATTTGAGCAAATGTTAGCTCGCGATTCAGTGCGGGATGTTGAGCTGGTCTACTTCGCGAACATTGCCGAAGCCACTTCGGAAACCATTTGCCGAGAAGTTGAAATTGGTCGCCTGCTTCTCTTCGACCGAAATGCCGAAGCTACCTTCGGAACACGAACTTAGTGGGATTTTTTTCACGCCGAGGGCTGACCGCGTGTGGGGCTATCCTTTCTATAGCTGAGGGAGAAAGAAAATGAAGAGAGAGAGTGTAGTCCTACCATCCTCTCGCTCTCACTACGCAACTAAACTATCGCGGGATAGCCCGATGCGTGGACGGCGCGCAAACAGCGCAGAGTCGGTATTTGAAGATTTCAGAAAAGGCGTAGACTGCCTACATCATAACGCGCATGTGCTTGGTTTTGGGGGTCCTCCTATCAACTTTAAGGCCGTAAACAGTAGAGGGGGGGGGAAAGAGCGGGATGGAGGAGGGCACGTGTGCTCTCTCTCTCTCGCTCTCTCTCTCTCTCTCTCGCTCTCTCGCTCTCGCTCTCGCTCTCTTTCTCTCTCTCGCCGCTCCTCTCGCTCTCTCTCGCTCTCTCGCTCTCTCTCTCTCTCTCTCTCTCGGAGCCGGCGGGTGTCGGGGGTGAGTATTAGTATCAGACATGGAAGATGCGTTGCTAAAGCTTATAGCCTTGAAAATAAAGTTAGATTCAGTTTTCGCTCTCTCTCGCTCTCTCGCGCGCCTCTCCGCGCGCTCGCGCTCTCTCTCGCTCGCGCGCTCGCGCTGCTAGCCTTCCAAGCGAGCCGTCACCCGAAGAGATCCTTCCACAACTATGTCTAGACAGAATAGGATAAAATCGCAAGCTGCGCGGTAGCAAAGACCAGGAAGTTGTTTGGCCTGCCAGAGTCACTACTGCTGAGTACCCGCCTCTCAGTCTCATCAACCGCATGCCTCAGCCGTATTATGCAGCCAGCCCCGATTCCGAGATCAATGCTCCCTAAAGGAACATCAGTTCGACTCAGAACATAGAAGCAGTGCTATTCAGGCCACCCATGTGCTCCATACCCCCACCCCTTTCTGGCCCATGCGCGACCCTCCGGGTTACATTTCCAGGACACCTTTCCTAACTGCCATCCGCTTACCCCTGTCCCTGTCAAATGTTTCAGGCGCAAGTCATAGCCCCTACGGCCGCCAACATCCCATCAGACAGGATGCATATCATAGCCAGCTTGCCCGTACACAGTGCCCTGCCATGTGCACACAACTATGGCCCTTGCTCACAGCTAGGAACACAACGTGATCCATCCTGTGCTCTCTTCGAATTGGGTGTAAGAATCACTAATGAGCTGTGCTTACCTGCTTCTCCTGAAGTAAGCTACTGTTTTAAATGTATGTACGTATTGTTTCGTGGCTATGACATGTTGGGGCATGTAATATTAATATAACAATAACATGCATAAATCATTCGTATGTATATGCTTTTTGTGTCCTGAACAAGGTGGAGCTCGATTGATGCCTGTACTCAACTGGACACGGGACACTCTATGGTTGGATTGTCATGGTGTGGGTACTTGTTACTTGAAGGTTCCAATGTGGATGTTTTTCTTGGATATTGATTTTGAGTCGGAATCTGAATATTGTTTGCAACTTGCACACTTTTGATAGTTTGGGATCTCTTCTTTTTCGTCTTTTGCATGTTATCTATAACTCTTTATTTGCTAACTGCTCTGGTGGGGGTTTGAACTTTTGGCATATTGGCGTTGTTTGTTTTAATTTTTGCATTGTATTTAATCTTTCAATAATCATATATGCCCGTTACTCAAGACTCTTGCTTCTAAGGAAGTTTAGTTTTTTGTATACAATATTAATCATTTTATATGGCAAGCGTGATGATGTTATGCAAATCTTCTCTAATTTGGGTAAACATTTTCATGCTTTTTTGTTTGCTGAGTCACGTTTGACGAGTGTATTTCTGATTCAGATTGGAAAATCCTTGTTATCAGGATTTTTTCTATTGACCAAGCGCAGACCAGGAACTGGTTAATTCTATATGTACACAAAGCATTAGTATTAGTCCATTGTGCCATCTTAACAACATAACATTGATGTATGTTTGTAAAGTTAATTTTAATATCTTCACACATAACAACTAGGTTTCATTTACAGAAATCTGCAGAACATGTAAGCTGGATCACATTTTCCTTTACTATGGACGAAATTTCATAATGTCTAATTGAAATATCTTCTGGGTGACTTTAATTATTGACCTACAAAGCCTAACAAGTGCTTGGCTCATCGATATTCTCGTATCTCTTACTCAGGTAATTGACAAGCAACTAACGAACACCAACTTCCATACATAACTGGCCATATATACACTTTCCCGTACCAGATCATTAATAGAAATATGTTCACCAGCCTTCTCTGTAGTGACCATCTCTTCTGTTTACTTGTTAAAGGTGTTAAAATTCCCCCCAAAAATTCACACTTTTGTAAATATAGGAACCTTTCTAATTTATCTTGATTTATTCCTGTTTAGACCTTAGCATTCATGTATTTCGATGTGTATCAATTTCTAACCCTGCACGAAGACCTTCGGAAATAGTTTATCATAGCTTTCTTAATGTAGATGATACACCACCGTTAAAACTACGAGTTAAAGATAGTACAAACACCCGCTAACAAAAAATATACAGCAGCTATGAGAAAGAGATTCTCTTTGATAAGGAAGTGGAATTATGCTCGCTTACAAAGAATATTTGTTACCAACATTAAAGAGCATCTAAAAAGCTTTTGTCAAGACCTAAAGTTTCCTCCAAAAGCTGATGGCAATCCATCTGGTCAGCTATAAACAACTACCAAATAGAAATGGAAATGCAAATAATGCTGTTATAAAGATTATATCTCTGACACTCTAAAGACATCATTTTTCCATTAGCTAGTTTCTATTATCAATTATGACAAATTCGCAGAAAATGACCTCAATATTAGAGGAATATTGTTTAACAGAATTTCAGCTAGTTAGCATACCTTTGTTACACTGATGAGGTTTATACTCACTTAATCACTGAAGAAACGATAAAAGTACCACTGACGTGGATGGCATTGACGGTAAATTCTTAAACTGGCATCCCTGCATTCGGAAACGTTAAGTTTATGTTTATAATTTTGTACTATCAAAAGTCAATTTCAAGGCTTTAATTGCTGAAATGACTCTATATTTAATCAGGATCGTTCTGTCATTCCAACTACGCAATTTCATTGTGTCTATATATGAGCCTTGTAGTCATATAAAAAAACCCACCTTCTTGGCCACATTGATCGTTTAAACTAGTTCACCCATGCAGTCTGGTTTTAGACCTAAACATCATGCCATACACTCTCACTTCTCTCGTGACAAATCTCTCAATAATCACAAACGATTGACCGGCGTCCTTATTGTGATTTGCCAGTTTTGATCTCAATAATCACTCAACTCCTCTCAGAAACTTAAAATGTATGTGTCTATCTAATGATACAATAAACTAATGTCTCAGTTTATTGATAGAACAGGTAGTGATACGACGGATCTGTCTCATCCCTCTACAACTAAGTATGGCATACGCAGGTTCTTTCTGGACCCTGCTTTTTGTTTTTCTATATTATTTTTTTTTTTTTGTGTTTGGTATTATTGGCTGAGGTATAGATATTTTTTTATGTTTTTTTTAGAGTTTACTATTACTAAACGACCAACAATTTATTTTCCCCCCCACTAATCCTGGTTCCCTTGATTATTCGCTGCGACACTAATCACACTCAGTCCACGCGTTATGACCAGTTTTTGCATACTTTACAACTTGCTGGAATGCTTTTTAATGTCTAATTTTATCACTTAGTGTGACCGCCCAAGACAAATTTTATGCTGCATGACAACGGACAAAGCGTCAATCCTCAATTCAATTTACAGTCTCTTTCAAATTATGCAATAATATTGAACAATAGATAGCCACAGTCTGGGATTGTAATTGACCGCCATCTTTCGTGTCCTGAAGCATGTTAATGATTTTGCAATCCTATCTAAAAGGTATCAGTTGTCCGAATCAACATTGTCTTACTTCCAACTCGTAAATATTTTCCATTCTTTCATTGAGTCTCCATAAACTACGATTCACCATCTGAGAAGGGCTAGTGCCAACATGATTAGGACTCTGTCTAGTCGTTACGGACCGAGCTCTAATTGGTACTTTTTAAATCTCTGAAGCTAACAATTTCGCTACATAAAATTAGATATTTACCATTTCATTTAAAATTAATACATACAGGCTTTTTTATGTTAAAGTCGATCGGACGTGCACTTCACTGCATGAATTTGTTTTACAAATGATCGACTAAAATAATGTTGCCTTAACCAAAACTTGACATATCAAACCGTTTATGTGTTCAGGTGTGCTCTTTGGAATTCATCTTAAGTAACGTACGTTGGCACTAGCTCAGTCTTTCAAACAATCTATCACAACATCTAAGGGACAGACTTGTGAATTCCATTACAATACTTTGTCATTTTTATCTACATTGGATGATTTGTAATGATTGTGTTTTCATGTTGTGTGAAGTTTTGGAGTGCATGCATGGCTGTGCAATTTGGTGCATAATATATATATTATATATATATTATAATATATATTTATAGTACTATATATCGCATCTGAAGAGAAGAATAAACAAATCTGGGTAAGTTCTATTTTACGTCACAGCTTTCGAGGGGGTAACACCTCTTTTTCCAAGTCGGACTGACAAGTTGATATATATATATAGCGATAACAAAAAAGAATCAAACTACAGAATGAATTAACTATTTCCCGATATTTCGGCTGTTTGGCCTTGGACGCGGACAGACGATAAACAACTTGACGTACAAATCACAAGTAACTTTTCTTGACTCATGTGTGACCCACATTCTGGTGTGTATCATTATTGTTTTGCAAGTGTGTGTGTGTTGTGTGTGTGTGTGTGTTGTGTGTGTGTGTGTGTTTGATAGTTTCGTTGACTATTGAGTCCACATAATTTAAAAAAAAAACAAAAATACAGAAAAAATCTCTCTCTCTCTCTCTCATCTCATCTCTCTCTCTCTCTCTCCACCTCTCTCTCAACCTCTCTCTCCGCTCTCTCACGCCTCACTCTCTCATATCCTGTCCGCTCTGTCCATGTTGTAGTTAGCACTTCCGAACTATTAGAACTAACGCCAGATGTTGTAAGACCCTTTAGTTAAGAGAGTGGGCATGTATCATGGGTAAAAGCATCTTCATTATACAATTCGCATCTCCACTAGATATATGCAAGAGCGGGTGTGAACCTGGGCAGCGCCCACTCATAAACAATAAAGCATCTCCCCAGGAACAGGTAGAGAGTGATTCCTGGGTAAAGCATCTCCACTATGCAAATACACAGCTCGATGGAGAAATAACTGCCCTCTCAGACGTTCATTGAGAGAGTTTATATATATATATAATTATTTGAAACGAAAATGCAATCGGACAACTCCAAACTGATTATCTTGTTTTATTTATAAATATTGTCCTAAATGTTTCGTCTACACCCGTAGAGCTTTTTCTACTTGTTGGTGTGTGTAGTGTGTGTGTGTGTGTGTTCATGTGTTTGTGTGTGTGTGTTTATGTGTGTGTGTGGTGTGCTGTGTGTATGATGGGTAGGTGCCTGGATATTTGTAATTATTCCATGTGTTTTTGTATATGGATACCTTTGTTTATTTTGTATTTTTTCATTTTTTCTTGACATTTGTATAACTGGGCAAGAGGTATAAAAGAAAAAGCGTGTTTGAATAGTTGCTAAT
>JAGGCT020001889.1:0-25000 GCA_017654935.2 Phymorhynchus buccinoides
AAGCTTAAGCCTTTCAAACAAATTTGACAAGCAAGAATTTAAAAAAAAATAAACAGTGAATAAAGAAATGCAATTATCAATGAAAATGTTTAACTTAGCAAAGTTAAACTTGTGTTTTAGTTAGTTAGTTAGTCTATTATAGTCCCGTCAACAGCTATGGTTATCTCAGGACTGTCACCGCATAAAAATCCACCACGTATAGCAAAACACAAATCCATGAATCTTAACTTGTGTTTTAAATGAACTTCAAAAGTGAATAAAAAAAAGTGTGCAAAATGATGCATAATCCATTGGATCATAAACTGAGGTGTTTTTTTAACTCACAAACATACATAAAACTGCTCATGATCAAGCCGATAAGGCATAATTTACAAAAATACACTGTCGAGTTTACTTGACCGTCGTCTGCTTTCGGTGAAACCACGTTCGCCAGAACTACAGAGCTATGACTTCATTCACAGAATTCCTCAAGATCACTTTGCTTGTTTCAAGCCAACATTTTTCGGTGATTGAATTACGTCAAACCTAAACCAAGGATTTACGGTATCTAAGAAATGACGTTGTGGGTGAGACACAATGGCTGGCTGATACTAGCTGGTAGATCTGCAATGTTTGGGAAATAAATGCATGAGTGCTCACTTTATTGTTTGTGGCTCAAGCCACAAACCTATAACTCACTTTGTCGGTCGGTCTGTCGTTCCAAAATTGTCGCACATTGTGACAAAATTGTCGCACTTCAAATCGAGGCTACATTTCTGGCCGCTCTTTAAAATGATGTATTTTAAAAGCGTACAAAATAATAAACATATGTAATACAGACACTACAACAGACACGACGAGTATGCAGTGCTTCTTTTGATGAGTATAAGTAGGATACATAGTTTTAAATGTTTTCCAAAAGATATAAAAAGTTACGAAATGGTGCAGAGATAACATTCTGGTTTACAGATTAAAATTATTGAAAATCCAGGGGAGGTAACTCAGGATTGGAGTGGTAAAAATAGACCGCGTGCCACAAACTATTGCGATTTCGCGCTTGTTTTTTTAAATGTGACACAAAAGGTAGTTAATAGTGATAGACTTTGCAGTCTGCGCTTACCGATATTCTAAAACCAATGCTGTGGCGTTTTTCAGAGCGTGTTTGCATCCGAATAGAGCGTTTGAAGTCCCTTTAACACTTTCACCACCAAAGTCGCATTTTAGCACCACAGTGATTTAACACCTATATCACTAAAAGGCATCAAATTGGGGTCTATTATCCAAAGACCCTATTATCTTAGTTGGGAAGTAAGGACAGACCTTATTTTATATGTCACAGAAGAATCCCCAATACTGTGGATGGATTTTCTTCTCTACCAGGTAATTTGAATGGAGATTTTTGGCTAAAATATGGCTGGTGGTGAAAGGGTTAAGCTAACACAAACAAAATAAGGCTTAACTGCCGCATGATACAGTAGCTTATTATACTGCTTAAGTATATTTAAAACCAACAAAACCAGAATTATTTTTTTTTCAAAAGGTAGCTTAATTATTTTGCTACCTTCTTGTTGTAAACCACAAAAGCTAACAAACAAATATAAGTCCTACAATCATTGGAAGAAAAAAACCCATTAGCATAATTTGCCTTCTATGTTTTAAGCCAATAAAACAAGTAAAAAAACAACAACAATGCAATAATTGTGAAACATTTGGAGCACACCTTTTCCCACTCGTTTTCACATATCGATAATCTGATTTTACGGACTACACAAGGCGCATCTTATTATAATGCGCACCCCCAAACAAAATTGTACACAAATTTCTTTTTTTGTTGTAACAGTAGCCTGGAAAAAAGTATCGCCTTAAAATCCGTAATATGTTGTAATCAATCAAAATCAAGGCCAATCACATGATCAATCAAAAAAGGTTAGTCCCAGTAATTATTCATTCCTTTCCTCAAATTTTACATTAATGTCACAAGACGTTTTAGGGATATAATTTAAATTACCATATTTTTCAGACTATTAGGTCCACCTTATTATAAGGCGCACCTTGAAAATATTACACAAAATTAGAATATTGTTATCATATTAACCCTTTCACCGCCAACCATATTTTAACTAAACATTTCCATTAAATTTACCTGGGTAGAGAACAAAATCCATCTGCAGTATTGGGGATTCTTCTGTGACATATATAAAATAATAAGGTCTATCCTTACATCGTAAAACTAAGACAATAGGGTCTTTGGATAATAGACCTTAATTTGATGCCTTTTAGTGACATAGGTGTTAAATCAGTGGTGCTAAAATGCGACTTTGGCGGTGAAAGGGTTAATATTTTCTTACTATATGGTTAGTCGTATTATAAGGCGCAGGTGTCTGGGGGAAAAGTATCACCTTAAACTTTTTTATAGTCCGTAAAATATCATATCAGAAGTACGGCTTATAGACTTAATAGCCTCTTGCCTGCTCTTTCAATTCTTTCATATTTGGATTTATTTTACATACCGGTATATATATGGTATTTAGCATATGTAATTTTGCAATCAGTGCTGTCAACAGTTCTGCTAATCTCAGGATCATCATGTAAAGTACCATTATTTAAAATAACAATCATTTACATAATCAATTTTCCCCTGAATCAATTGAAACAGTGACCACTCAACTTATTTCTTTTCAATTCAAGAACATTGTTTTACAACACCAAGATTTGAGTGTGTAAATATGCGGCTAACACAATGTGAATAACTTACAAACATATTTATCAAGAACTATGCCACATGTATATCGTCGGTGAAATTCAAAAACCTTGTATCTCAATTTTGGTAGTTTTGAGAAAAATGAAACTAACCGCGTTGACCACAATTGATTAACTATGATGAATATGTTGTGAAGACATTGCGAGTCTAGTCCTGCATCTTTATATTAAAAGCCAAGTGTCCGTGTGTCTGTCTGAAACACAAAACGGGCCTTATAACTCCGCCGTTTTTCGACCGAATCGCTTCAAATTTGCTGTGAGCCCTAACGGGGCGATGGCAACGGCAACCGAGGCGGCCTTGTCATTTGCGCGGTTCGGCAAATGCGCGAAACGCGCATCCGCCGGCCTCTCGGCGCCCGTATCTCCGGTGTTTCTGGGCCGATTGTCTTCGAATTTGGCAGGTAGATGACCGGGGACGGTGACTATCAATAATATTTTGCGGACCCGACGAAACTGCTACTCATCATTACCGGTTCTTGGCGGTACCGGTACTAGGCGTTACCGGTTCTGGGATTTGCCAGTACTAGGTGTTGCGCTAGTTTTATTAAAAATAACTTTAAAAAAATTTTTTTACACTTGAACAGAACGAAGATACGAGGTTTTTGTCCTTAACTAGATCTCAATTTGGGACTTAACGAGTTTTTCGTCTATTTTTACACCTCATTTACCCCAGATAGAAAGTCGTTAGAGATACGAGCTTTTGATAGAAGGTGGCAGGAAAAATTAGAAAGCTAACTATGTATCTAACTAAAAAAACGAGATACGAGGTTTTTGAATTTCACCGACAATATGCCATTTAGATTAGCAGACGCCTGCATTTTGCAACAGTTTTGTGGATGCATACTTAAATGTACCAATAGAGCTGTAGCTCTGTTTATTTAATACTTACAAAGAAGGGCAATGTTGCAGAGAAGTACGTCTAATATGGGAGGGAGTCTTATAAGGAAGGTTCCACTGTATTAAAACTACCTCCCTTATAAGACCACTCCCTTATAAGACCCCTCCCTTATGAGACCCTTCCCTTATAAGACCTCATTTTGGAATATTGTTGAAAGTGTTATAAGGGATGTTCCACTGCCCTTCTTCGTAAGTATTAAAACTACCTCCCTTATAAGACCCCTCCCTTATAAGATCTCATTTTGAATTATTTTTGAAAGTCTTATAAGGGAGGTTCCACTGTACTGGAAAAGACACCATAGCAACAAGGTTTTGATATCCATATGCGGTGGTCCCCAACCATTCATCACAAAGAAACAACAGAAAATAATTCCAGCCTTAAGTTAAAGGGGCACCCTGACGGATGAGGTTTTGTAAGAAACACGTCAAGATCACCAGGAAAACACCCTTTACAGAGATTGCAACACTCACTTTGCTCTGGTTTCCTAGAAATCAAACCGTCAAATCGGCGATTCCTCCTTGGCGGAGGTGCTGGAAGTCAAATTCTTTTACCCAAAGAGAAGGCATGTGCCGTCTCTTTTCCAATGGCTGCCAAATCGTTTGCACAAAATGTTCGCAATACAAGCCTTTTTACTTTAAAAAAACACAACATTATACGGTTTATCTAAAGGAGTTTCGCTCACAACAAAGGAAATAGCTCCAATTTGTTTTTTACTGCACCACAAAAAAAGGAAACGCTTCAACCACAATGAGTGACCTTCACCCACCCCATCCAAAATGGCTACTCTCTCCGGCATCTCCACCAAGGAGGAATCGCCGTTTTGACGGTTTAATTTCTAGGTAACCAGAGCAAAGTGAGTGTTCCGATCCTTGAAAAGGCTGTCTTTCTGGCGATCTTGACGTGTTTCTTGCAAAAACCCATCCGTCAGGGTCCACCTTTAAGAGAATATGTTAGCTTCCAGACTCTAATAAAAAAATAAAAAAATTTAAACAAGCTACTTCACACCCATCACAATTCATCATTTACATTTTAGCTATGCATCATTTTGTTTACCCAATGTGTTTGTTTTTGACAGTCTTCAATTTCTAACAAAAAAGGGGAAAAAATAATTAATCACCTTCAAATTAATACAGTATTTAAATTTTTTTAATTTTCATTCTACATTATGATTCTTTAGTGTTAGACAAGAGTCCTCCTCAGCATACTTTCATTTCAAAACGTTCACAGTACAGTGGAACCTCCCTTATAAGACCTCCCATTATAAGACTCCCTCCCACATAAGACCTACTTCTCTGGTACATTGCCCTTCTTTGTAAGTACAGTTAACATATACCTCCCATTATAAAGACCTAAGACCACTTTCTGGTACATTGCCCTTTTTGTAAGTACCTCCCTTATAAGACCTCATTTTGGATGATTTTTTAAGGTCTTATAAGGGAAGTTCCAGTGTACAAGTTTTGCTACCTTTTCTGAATGAATAAATAGGAGTGTTTCCACCCTTAGGCTTTGTGCACATTTGATCCGCAATCCGCAAGTTCCGTACGGAAACCCCATACACTTATACAGTGGAACCTCCCTTATAAGACCTCCCGTTATAAGACTCCCTCCCACATAAGACCTACTTCTCCGAGACATTGCCCTTCTTTGTAAGTATTAAAATTACCTCCCTTATAAAACCCCTCCCTTGTAAGACCTCATTTTGGATGATTTTTGAAGGTCTTATAAGAGAGGTTCCACTGTATAAGACACAAGCGGATGGGATAATGAATGGGTTTCCGTGTGCAATGCGCACACTCTTTCATATTTCTTACTTCCAGATTTTTTTTTTTAAAAAAAATGGGGGGGGGGGGAGCAGATTGCACATGGGTTTCCGCACGGAACTTGCGTGTATATCTGCACACAGCCTTATCCACCAAAACTGAAATCAGCCAATACTTCACAGGATCTTCTTTTGACAACATCTCTCTTAGCAGGGCTCCCAGGGACCCCCATTTGGGGGTCTATGAAGTACTAAGAGTCTAAAGGATCCTCTAAAAGAATGTGCAGGGGGTCCCAGGGATGCACTAGAAAAATTTTTTTGTTAACATTCGCAATGCCACTGGGACCCTCCATCCCGCCTCTAGGACCCTCTATACTGTAAGCGAAGGAGTCCCTGGGACCCCTTGTTTTGCGGGACGATTGGGAAACCCTGCTTAGTACTTTAAATGAGTTTTGCTTCCGTCTGCCATCTTTTTGTAGTTTTCGCGGTAGCGTCTACAGCGCAAGGCGTTGGTAACTCGATAGCGGAAATGCCTTTCTGGGTCTTGCTGGAGTCGAGCTCGGTAGCGGCGGCATTTTTCTGCGTTGGTTAGGTGTGTTCTAATTGTAGCTGCTCCCCCTTGTCCGTAGCTATCTGGCCATTCTGCAAGCAGCGGTAAACATTTTGTTCAGAATTCAATATTGGCAGAGTTCTTTCCACCCTCGTTATTATTTTTCTCATATATTTATACTCTCTTTTTCTTCTTCTGCATTCCCGGGCCATAAGGCCACAATGAGTCCGTATGAGTCCGCTTTCCAGTTTTCACTGGTGTCCTGGCTGCATTCAGCTGACACATTCCGATTTTGAGGGAGCTCAAAGGAGAAAATGATGGAAGAGGATTTTTTGGGGAAAAAAGGCAGGAGAATGGGCCAAAAGTCAGAAAAATAGTAGATGAAACAAAGCAAGGAAAAGGCTGAGTCAAAGAGAGAGACAGATTAGAGGAAGTTACAAGCACAGAACTTCCAGAAGGTGGGGGAACTATTTATATGGAAGAGCTGCTGTATCCCCACGGGGGGAATTTATACTCTAAAAAAGCATATAAGTTAATTATTCCATTTGATTAACAACATTGACTGATCATAATGCCATTCCTCTTCTAAGTGAGTGTTTGCTGACTATGAGGTTATGATTAGAGCGCATTGTTTACATAAGTAAAACGCTTGGTTTTACTATTTTTAATTGGATGGGTACAGTGACTCTAGCTTATTATCCACAAAGATTCTCCCAGTTTCCTGAACCAATTCATAATATACTGGTCTCCAAAATTTAAGGGCCGGAAGAACGATCTTCTCTCTTCTGTCTTGGAGGCATGCTTATTGAGAGCTCTGGTTGCCGCCCTTAAATACACATTCGTGTCTAACTTTTGCTCAGCAGTGTTCACTACAGTCATGCCTTGCACGTGCAATAGGCAAGAAACCTGCATCAGCCCTGATTCTTCAGCGAAAAGAGACCAAACTTTCGTGAAATTCTCGTGAATTTGCCACATTTTAAGCGTACCTGAAAACGCTGTTGCTGTACTGCGATGTCTGCAAAACTGGTTCAGGCACGTGCAACAGGAAGGAAAGTTATTGAGTAGCCTAAGTTTTGCCATTTTCTTCATTGTTGTCTTAGTGTACAATAAATAGACATCAAGCTACTGAAAACAGAAGCCGGCCCTTAACTTTTGGAGACCAGTATAGTTTGTCGATTTTGTCAAGTTTGAAAACTGATCTTCGACAACAGAGACAATCTATGAGTATGTTTGCAAGTCCCAAGCAGGAATGTATGCATTGCAATCTACAAGTAATTCTATGTTTTATGTGTGTGTGTGTGTGTGTGTGTGTGTGTGTGTGTGTGTGTGTGTGTGTGTGTGTGTGTGTGTGTGTGTGTGTGTATGCATGCGTGTATGTGCAGTGTAGACCGGCCCCCCATTTTTCAGTCTTTTTTTTCTCCAAAGGAGCCAGAATGGTCAACATACTGACCGTGGGCCCTGAAGAGAAGAAGAAGAAACAGTATGACAAATAGTATAGCTCATTTTCTCTCAGTACAGTACTAAAGCCTTTTCTCTCAGCACAGTACTAAAGCCTTTTCCCTGGCTTCACAGCACAGAGCAGATGTTCAACCAATCCATTGCCTTCACTTAGTATCCACAAAGCCTGTAGCAGCCAACTTTTCCAGCACTCTCTTTCAAGAGGAGAATGGGCATTCTGATTCAGCCAATCCCTTGGATTGGATCCTGCGCCTTTGGATAGAATCCATAAAGTCTCAGCACTCTCTTTCCAGAAGAGAACGGGTGTTTAGCCAACAATCGCTTTGATCGGTTCATGCGCTTTTACATAGAATCCCGCAGCAGGCTGCCCACTTTTCCAGCACTCTGTTTCCAGAAGAGAACGGGCGTTCAGCCAATGCCTTGGATCGGTTCCTGCGCCTTTGGCTTTACATAGAATCCACAAAGTCTGCAGCAGCCAACTTTTCCAGCACTCTGTTTCCAGAAGAGAACAGACGTTCAGCCAATCCACCGGCTCAGATCCTGCGCCTTTACATAGAATTCCCAGAGCGGGCTGCCCACTTTTCCAGCATTCTCTTTCTCTCCTCCTGCGTTTGCTTGTGGCGAAGGACCGTCTGTCTGCGGAACATGAGCTGTCGCTGGGGGTCCTGCTTGAGGCGAGCCCTGTAGCGCCGGCACCGCTCTGCGTTGGTGAAACGGCCCTGCGAGTCCCTCCCTCCTCCTGGGCTCTGGAACACTGAAAGGTCCAAAATACCACTGCGTTACTGTCTTGTCGTCAGCACTTGGTTCGCTTTCATCAGATTTAACACGTTCTGCCTTGTCTTCAGTACTTGTTCGTTTTTATAATCGTTAATCGGCCAAGGGTCCTTGGCTATTCACTGTGTCTGTACATGTGATGCAAGTGAAACTGACCCACGGCCAGTATTAAAATGATGCCGCTGTGCCCAATGGAGGCTGTCTTTACCAGTGGCAGTTCTCCCTACACGCCATAAAGAATTGTTGGTTGTTGTCACTCCACGGGTTGAGTGAATGGAGTGAAGTCCCCTGAAGTTTGGAGTATGGCCGCCCATGTGGCGGGGCCCTTTAAAAGCAGCCATACACGTAATCTTCCCACCCGAGGCCATGTGAAATGTTCACATGGCACTGGGTGTGCCCCCAGAGTGCTTAAGCTGGGGAACGAAAACAACAACATAATCGTTAACCCTGTGTGCCAAGCTATTTTATCTGCGGACTACACTCCCAGCCTACTGGTTCCTGAGAGACAGGTACTAAGTTGTTGGTTTTTTAAAGTGACAAAACATAACCGTAAAATGCTTGCAAATGTTGCACCACACGCTCAGCAAGTCATTCCAAAGCAAATGGCCACAGAATAAACTTCCTTTACTCATGAATATTTAAAATATTAATAAGAAAAGAAAGTGGAGGTTTGTGCCCGACAATTTCTCGTGCGTAGCCACTGGTGGTTGCATAAATGTGCCCAACAATTTGTTAACACTCGCTTGGTTTATTCTCTACTGACCGCAGCTTCTAGGAGTCAAATCAGTCCAGCAGTTGTACATACTGAAACATGCGGGTCTGCATCTGTCAGAATTCTTTCTGCGTCCACACACTCATGTTTGAAGTTTAAACATTCACTTTTGAAAGGAACCACATACAATGTTAACCTGCATTAGCATAATTGTAATAGTCACAAGAGCTGCAATGCTCTGCGGAGTCTAATTGGGACACTACATTGGTTTTCTTCCTTCCTTCCTTCCTTCCTTCCGCATAGCAACCAGTCACTTTTGACTATTATGTCGCTGTAAACTTTTGGAGGATCTACAGGAATGCGCGAGACAATTAATTATCAAGAAAAAGAAAGTGGACAGGAGAAAAAGAAGAAAATAGAAAGCTTGACCCAGCCAGCCAGGTCTCGCTGATCAGGCCCCAACGTGATGCCGCGTCATTGGGGAAAGTAAAATAAAACAAAATAAAATAAAATAAAGAAAAAGAGAGAAGGGAGTGCAGTTATTGTGATTTGGAAACCCAGGACACAAAAGTGGCTAAGGACCCCGCACACTCATGTTCGAAGAACCAAATGAATAATGAGCTGCTGCAGTAAATGTAAAGTTTTTGTTTGTTTTGGCTTATTTGATTTACTTCCATCTCCCCAATACATTAAAGAGAATTACCAGTAAATGTTTTTGTCGTCTCAACACATTTACCTCAACTGATCCCAATGAGCTGCATAACCTGTTGAATGTCTTCTAAAAGCTGAAGAGAGTATTCTGATTCAAATACATTACCAACTTACTCTATAATCTTACAGAGAGAAGTGATGGGCCCATCATAATGTCCAAATTGAAAACATCTACAAAAATATGATGCATTACAAGCAAGAAATTCTGCAGCAGACAACTAATCACCCAATATCAACAGCTAAACCATTAGTGATTATATTTCCAAATTAGATGAATAAACATTTTGATTCTTCGCTTTTATGTGCAATAATTTCTTGCGTTAACCCTTTCACCGCCAGCCATTTTTCAGCCACAAAATACCAATAAACTTAACTGTGTAGAGACTAATCACCCAATATAACTGCAACATTGGGAATTTATTTTCAAATGACATGAATAAACATTAGGCCTATCCTTACCTCCCAAATTTAAGAAAATAGGGTATTCAGATAACAGTCCCTGAATTAAGGCCTTTTAATGACATGGGTGTTAAACCATTGTGGTGCATAAATGCGACATTGGCGGTGAAACCGAAAGGGTTAAGTAGTCTCTATCTCCTTCCGACTTCATTTTTTTCACTTTGTATGTGCCCTGCATTTGCAAGCCTCAACCTTCTTTTGACTTTCATTTTCCTAGTTTTACAGTATGTGCAAAATCCCCAATGTTTGCAAGCCTTGGCCTCCTGTTTCAACTTTGATGTTCCACTTTTCAGAAGCAATATTCCTTTCAATTTACGCATCTCTGACCCCTTCTGCCCATTTTCCACCTTTTATGTGCAAAATCCCCAATGTTTGCAAGTCTTGATCTCCTGTTTTAACTTTGATGTTCCACTTTTCAGAAGCAATATTCCCTTCAATTTACGCATCTCTGACCCCTTCTGCCCGTTTTCCACCTTTTATGTGCAAAATTTCCTTGCGTCAGCAAGTCGCTGCCTTCTTCTGGAGTTGCGGATGGCGGCCTTGTGCAAGTACTCTTGATATTTTTCCGGGTCCTGCTTCAAGCGTTCGCGGTACAGTTTCACTCTCTGTGCTGGCGTCAACTTCTGGGCTCCATAGATCACACGGCTGGAAGGGAGCCCCACCCGATCCCCCCAACTTGAATCCTCCTCCTCCTCCTCTCCCCATGCTGAAATAGAACAACAAGGCCCACTGTAAGGCTTTTTGCAGAAGTGAGTTTTTTAATTTTTCTTTTATAAAAATTGAATGAAAGTAAGGGGAAGTTTCATAGGTGTGTGTTTGATATTAAGCCAAACGCTGGGCTTCTGTAGACCAGTAGTAACAACGGTGTCCATATATATTCGTACATGTTTGTGCATGTGTGTCTGTAAATGTGCATTATCAGTGCGTTTGCCTGCTCACATACGCGCACACAGGTTTCTGATGTAAGGAGCAAGAAACTGAGAAGAGAATTATGTGAATCTACAGCAAGCAAACACAACTCCACTGTAACTTTTGCTTTCATGAAAACTACAATCCATTTCACCATTTTCACGCAAATCTTAATGTTATCTTAACCCTTCACAATAAAATCTTTCAGGAATGTCACGTGCTTACAAGAAGATCCTGCATTACCCTGTGTTTAGTTTTCAACTGCAAGATCAACGGGTAATATATTGGCTTTTTTTTTTATAACTAATGTTTTTTTCTTGTTTGTTTTTGGTCTTCCTTTCAGCTTGACGAGTTGTTTGAATGCATTATGTTACTATCATAGATCCACTTTGTTAAAATCCTAGATCAATTTTCAAACTTCAGTGGCAGTTGACTGGCACATACAGTTGAATCAAAGAAAAACGGTTTTCCTCTTTGACAGTCCGACGACGATGCACTTTGTTAAAATCCTTGGTCAATTTTCAAACTTCAGTGGCAGTTGACTGGCACACAGAGTTGAATCAAAGAAAAACGTTTTCCTCTTTGACAGTCCGACGACGATGCACTTTGTTAAAATCCTTGGTCAATTTTCAAACTTCAGTGGCAGTTGACTGGCACACAGAGTTGAATCAAAGAAAAACGTTTTCCTCTTCGACAGTCTAACGATGATGCATCCGCTGAAACAGTTCCCGCGCACGCTGTCTTTTTCTTCGAGCACGTTCATTGGCCTTCTGCTTGTAGTTCTGGTATCTCTCCGGGTCGTGCTTGATGCGCTCTCTGTACAGGCGATCAGCTTCCGCTTTGGAGGCAGGTTTTCTCTGTCCTCTGTGCCATGCCCAAGACACTGGCTGGGAGGAGTCCTCAGCACTCAAGGCATAAGTGCCTGAAAAAGACAACACACTGACTGTTCATCTTGCTGGTGCCAGGGAGAGGGTGTGTGTGTGTGTGGTTATTGGCCACTGCAGGTAGGGTTATTAACGCCCTTGACGGCAAGAGTTAAGCCCTTGTTGATCAGTATCCAAAAGGGCATTCACTCTTGCAAAAGGCAGCCATTAAGTGGCCTCAAATAGGGTTAATGGCGAGAGTTATTCCGTTGTTTGGTCAGTACTCAACCATCCTCCCCCACCCACCAAGGGCATTCACTCTTGCAAAAGGTGTTCGTTGCAGTTGCCAAAATAGGCATCATAAATAACAAGGCAATGCAGTCATTATTTTGGGCATGGTGATCAAACACTACAGTGATTTCACTCCAGAGTAAAGAACCTAGTGCACAAAGAGTTGCGGTGCTTGAGGAAGATAAGGCAGTATTTCTTCATTTCGGTGTACTACATGTTCACAACTTTTGACATTTTTTCTTCACAGAAAGACCATTTACCGTAATTAAGCAAGTGCTATTTATTTTTTATTTTTTTTTATTTGTACAAGAACTGACACAACAACAATGTCAAGAAACCAGTTTCTTCTTCTGCGTTCCCGGGCCATAATGGGTAAGGTACGTATGTGTCTGGTTTTCAGTTTTCACTGGTCTCCCCGCTGCGTACAGCCGACATATTCCGATTTCGGAGGAGAAGAAACTAGCTATTCCTGAAGTCTGAGGCATTGATAAAGATCTTTTGAAAGAGTGCCAGCCTTACATAAAATTCAAAAGCGTAAAAGCTGACTACCAGTAACTAGTCACCCAAAAATATCAATAAAGACCAGAAAATGGATGGAAGCGTTGAATAAATGATCAATTCATAAAAAAAGTTTAAATGCTGCGTTTCTCTCCGAGTCTTTAGAGATAAGTACCTCTTGCTCAGTTTTAATGCACAGAAATAGCCCTAATGCTTTATACCACTGTCTGGTTCTGGTTTCTTACGTTGATGGAGCCTAAAAAGACTATAATCAACTCAAAGGAGTTGGGAGAGCGCACTGAGTTAAAAAGAATAAAATTATAGAATCAATTATTTCAGCTGTCACAATGTTACCGACAATCTAGATTCCTCTTCTTTTTTTTTAGTGAAGCGAAGGCTTTTACTTCCCAGTATCCATGCTCGACCAATCCAGCTAGTGTAGTGCTCACTGAAGACAAATCACGACCGGCACAGCTCCTGCCCTTTATTTACAACTACTTTGATCTATGGCTCCTATTCCCTAAGTCTTTGGATGTGGCAGGCCCCATTGATGTACCGTGCTGATGCTGATGCACTGAACGGGGGGGGGGGCTGATGTGATGGAGGCGTCGGTAACCTGATTCCAATCTACCACTGCTCTTTTGAAAAATTAATTTCCATTGTCTGTAGCTCCTTTTCTACAATAAAATCTTCTTTTCCTTTCCCGTTCTTTCTGTTTGTAAAGGCGGTATCTCTCGGGGTCCTGCTTCATGCGCAGCCTGTACAAGCGATGGTATTCGGCAGTTGAGAGTCCTTTCCACCGCATTCTAGCGTGACCACGAGACCTACTGCTCTGCCAGGAACAGAGTCCTTGTGCCTGACAGCCTGCAAGAAATAATAAATCACGTTATAGGGTCTCTCTCCTTTCAGTGTTTGATGGGCTAAGTATCAACGATGAAATATTGTGTTTTCATGCTTCTACAATTGTGTTGATTGCATTTCTCTCGTCTTTCAAATTGGTACCTGCATGGTACACACTGTCAATATTTTTGTTAAAATCAGATAGATTGGGTATCAAGTACCATGCAGTACACTTTGAACTACCGGTCGCTTTTGTTGTGTTTTGCTTCTCTTCTTCCGGTCTTCTTCTGGTAATATCCACCTGCCCTTAACCGGCAATTATTGACATGTACTGGGGTTCAAAGATAGGTTCTAATACAATAGTTGTGGCAATCGCATCTGTTGCCGTCTAAGTATTCATCTGAGGGTCGAATACTATCAAGTCTGAACTAAACATTGTAGTATCGTTCAATATTCTCCCGGCTGTTTCCAAACATTAACTGTTCTCCGTCTTCTTTTCGTTACCAGGCTAAAAAAATATAATGCAGCATTCTGTGTGTGCGTGTGTGTATGCATGCGTGTGTGTGTATGCATGTAAGTGTACGTGCGTGCACGCGTGCATGCATGTGTGCGCGCATGTGTGTATGTGTCTGAAAGTGTGTGTGTGTTGTTGTGTCTGAAAGTGTGTGTGTGTGTGTGTGTGTGTGTGTGTGTGTGTGTGTGTGTGTTTGAATGCATGTGTGGGACAGACAGAATGAGAGAAAGACAGACAGAAAGGAGACATATAGACAGAACCAAAACAAAGGATGAATGATTGAATGAATGAGAGAGAGAGAGAGAGAGAGAGAGAGAGAGAGAGAGAGAGAGAGAGAGAGAGAGAGAGAGAGAGAGAGAGAGAGAGAGAGAGAGAGAGAGAGAGAGAGAGAGAGAGAGAGAGTTGTTTCTGTATCTGTTTACAAAGAAATGCACACACTTGTAAGTTGTACGATCTCTGGTGCAAACTTGCTACGCACATGTGCATTCTTCATGAAACAACTGATTTTGAAAACTGCTTGTAAAAGAATTAAGATAGAAAGGCAGACAGCAAAACAGAAGTAATACCATATTTTCTCATTGAGGAGTTTAAAAGGCAGAATCAAGACGCTAAAATCAATTTCAAACTGCTGAATACACAAACACACACACAACCCTTTAAAACATTCACACAGTTTGCATAATATATAACATGCTTTATTGTCCATAAATAAATGATAATGGCATCAATTGATTTCCAGACTAGGTACTACAATAAATAAATAAATAATTACAAACATAAATACAAAAATGTTTTGTTGTACAAAAACAATCTCCACATGATTTGAAAATGATGTAAGCATAACTTTTTATACAATGACAGATTCATCTAAAAAAAATCTTCTTCTTCTGTGTTCTCAGGCCATATAGCCATAATGGTAAGGTACTGGGGTTCAAAGATAGGTTCTAATACAATAGTTGTGGCAATCGCAAGTGTCCATTTTTTGAGGTTTCACTGGTCTCCCCAATGCGTACAACCAACACATTCCGATTTGGAATAAAAATAATTTAAAGGCAGGAGAATGGGCCAACAAGTCAGATAGTAGATGATAGAAAGCAAAGGGAAAAGGCAGAGTCAAAGAGAGTGGCAGATTATGGGAAGTTACAAGCACAGAACTTCCAGAAGGTGGGGGAACCATTTTTACGAAAGACCCCCAGTATCCCCACGGGAATTTTTTTTTCTTTCAATAATTGGAAATTATATTAAAATCATCATGGTTCATCCGTTTGAAAACACGTTCTTTATTTTTTTTAATAAGTCTAAAATTCTAGACATCTTTTTGGCAACAACTGAGAGAGAAAGTGAGAGTGAAAAAAAGAGAGAGAGTGTGTGTTTGACAGGGCTCCCAGGGACCTCCATTTGGGGGTCTATGAAGCACTAAAATTCTAGACATCTTTTTGGTAACAACTGAGAGAGAAAGTGAGAGTGAAAAAAAGAGAGAGTGTGTGTTTGACAGGGCTCCCAGGGACCTCCATTTGGGGGTCTATAAAGCACTAAAATTCTCAAGGAACCTCTAAAAGAATGCACAGGGGGTCCCAGGGATGCACTAAAAACATTCTTTTGCAATGCAAAATTTGCAATGCCACTGGGACCCTCTATCCCGCCTCTAGGACCCTCTATGCTGTAAGTGAAGGAGTCCCTGGGACCCCTTGTTTTGCGGGACGATTGGGAGCCCTGGTTTGCGTTTGTGTGCGCATGTGTTTGTGTCTAAGTGTCCAGGCATATGTTAGAGAGACAGATACAAATTATACATATTCACATAAATGAATACTGTACCACAAATATTTACATTTCAGTTTTTCACTCCTTTCAAGGACGGCAAACAAAACTGCAATTCTTTTCCAACAATAAGCTAACAAAAAGATACCAAATCTTCTTTAAAAAATTATAACAAAATGGTGTTTTTTTAAATCTGTTATGAAAAAACAATCAATTGTTCTTGCATCAAGCAAGTACACAATATGAAATTACACACTCACATACACCCCCACACACACACGCAGAGTAATGGGGGGAAAAAGCATCAAATTCCAGCACTTTTCAGCGAAACTCGAGATAAGAAAATGACAGATAGATAGCTTGATTTTACTAATCAGGTATGCATATAAGCAGAAATATACCATCACCTCTTTGATGATAAAAAAAAGTTCCAAGCAAAAGTTTTCTTTTTAAAACAGCCAACTTCAAAATTACAACACAATCTCAAGTCAATGTGGTAGCAACATGGTCTTGGAATAATATAATATCCTTCATCCTAGCTTTATTTAAGCATGAGGCAATAATAATGTAAACAATAACATCAATCTTACACACTTTTCCCAGACAAAACGTTGAAAAGAGATTCATTAGGTCTTCACTGCATTTAAAAAGCTATACTGTTCAGGGTTTTTGTTTCCTTTGTTAAATGCCTTACGGGCTTAATACTACACATAACATAAAGATACACTGACGCACCACGATTAAGTCCCTTGGTTTTTTCTGAGTAGCTGTGACACAAATACACATGTCCCCAACTTCAAATTGAGGCTGCTCTTTAAAATGTTTCGGTTTGAATTTGGGGGCATTTGTATGGGAGCGAGACCTGGTCCAAACAAGATTTCTTTCCAGCTATAAGAGGAAAAACAAAAGAAACCCGTGATTTTGACACATGATCTGGTGGATCTTTAACATCTTACAGTTACAGCTGCAGCTTTACTTCGTTCATCTTAAGATCAAAACCTCTCTAAAATCTAGATAGCAAAAACAAGCAATACCATGTTTTTAAGCGATACGGAACACATGCATTCCTTTTTCTTAAAACGACATTTATGTGACCCAGCACCATGAAAGGGACATTAAGTCGCTGAGCTAGTTTCTCACAACAGGCTTGGAAAGTCAAAAATCTCTTCTTCTTTTTTTCAATTATGAGTTGTGGGTATTTTCGTGCTCTCTAGCATCTTATCTTTCAGACATGCCTACCCCAAAATTTGCTTTCAGGGACAATAAAGAAAGACATCTGGGACAAATCCGTGAAATCAGGGACAGGACAGGTCAAGATAGAAACATTGATTGCTTACCTTATTTACACTATGTACAAAATGCGTGAAAACTGGCATCATATGCCGACGCATACCGAGCATGCTTATCCGACTTAATGTGACGCCTACAGTCATCTCTCCCGCCAGATTTCACCGAGAAATCGCATACAAACATATGGCAGAATACAAACGAAACTCCTTTTTTACCTTATTTTAGACAAGGCCACTTTTCCGTGAACTCTTTCTTGAAAACACATGCGCGCTTCACGGACGTTTTCTTCTTCTTTTCACACTTGTCTGATCCGTGATCCCAATCAGAATTAGAATCTGTGTCGGCATGTGCTCTCTTCAACGCCATGTTGCCTTCAACTTGGAAGCGAATGCGCATTCCGTCTAGCAGACGATAACGATTCCTGGCTCAGTTCTTCTCTAATCGTACGGCACGATGGAACGGCTTTTCGATTCCCGATAAAAAAATTCCGGGACGCGTATTGCAAATCCAGGATTTCCGGGACAGTCGCTTCTAAAATCAACTTTCCGGGACAAATCCTGGATGTACAGGGACGATAGGCATGTCTGCTTTCATATCCATAAAGGATAAACTTTATTATGGTCTCTAAATGTTGAAAAAAGTGTTTTCAATTGGTAGGCTGATGCATTTTCTAAGGATAGGATAGATTTTAGACTTGATTTCTCAAAATGGCTGACAGCCACCTTACCAACTTTAAATGCTCATAACACTGCAATAAAAAAGGATACAAGAATGGTTTTTATATAATTAGAAAGAGAATGGACTGAAGTGTCCAACTGTGCCATTTTCTCAGAATGGTCATTTTGACACTTTATGTCCCTTTTGTGGTTGTGGGTCACATATTTGTTTTGTGTTTCTTTTTTATACAAATACATGTATACTTAAGCATGCATCACCCTTGTCGTAAGAAGACATGAAAAGACAGAAATCCAAACACATGTGACAGGTAATCTTTTTTCATGTTTTTCTGGTCAATTTAACATTTGAATATGCTGGAACAGTTTGTTGTAACAGAAAATCAAACATCAAACAAAAACAATAATTATATTTCTTAACCACATTACAACCATCCACTAAGAAAAATGTTTGAATAATACAAAAATCAAACACTGAGACCAAACCCTGAAAAATAAATACATGTACCGCATCAACCGTAAATACAGCATCATTCTTAATTTAATACTTAGTAAATTTTGTACTTCAAAACCAGATTTTCAACAAATTTTCCTTTTCTAAGTACGATTGCAGTGATGTCTGGAGGCTCCGGTCATAGGCCATTGACTTATTAAAATTGAAAATGTCCTATTGTGTTCTCCCTTGTCAGGACAAATGTCTGATTAAATTTTTAACACTGGCACACTTTGTCCTATTGATTTCTTCAAGAGCCAGGACATTGTCATATTGATTTATCTCGTCTCAGAACAAACTATCTCAGGACAGTTTGTCCTAACACTTTTCAATCCTTGGTGCATCACTGCGATTGCGTAACATTCCAAATGTGATTTGGTTTGCTTGATTTATACCCCGCCCATCAATTGAAACCATGTTACATTAATGATAAGCTACGGTTGAACAATTTCTATTAACAATTTAAACAAGATATTGATATAATCAATGAATTGTTTGTGTGTCAGAGATCTGAATTATGTAATACTACTACATATAACGCTCCAGTCATCAACTCAGACGAGGTTACGATAAGGATGAGCTATTTCAATCTCTAAATGAATTTATAGGATTTTAACAAACTTGTTAGAGCCCTTAAAAGGGAAAACAAATTGATTATCAAGGATCATACTTCTCTTGGGTCTCCTTTGCCTATAAGTATAACAGTTACAGAAACCGGATTTCAGAAAATATTCAAATTTCAATGGACTTTTTCTCTGATAAAGAAAGATATTTCTATTGACATCGCTCCCAAAAGAAACCCTGTTTAAAAGTCTAGCCCACTTTATGGAGCAACAGACTTTTTTCCTGGCAAAGAAAGATATACATTTTCTGTTGACACTGCTCCCAAAAGAAAACCTTTCTCCAAACCCACACTTCACGGAGCAGAAGGCTCAGAAAAACTGAGACATTGCGGTCTTCTTTTTCTCCTGCCGCCGTTTTGAGTACTCATTCTGCTTGTCCAGATACTTCCTATACCTCACGGGGTCCCTTCTCAGGCGCTCGCGATAGCGCCTCATTTCCAGTTTCTTTTTGGCCGCGGGGGACAAAGAGGAAGCAGCCAACGCCTCGGTCTGCTCAGTAACCGCCAGGAGAGTGCCGGAAATTAGGGGATCACTGCAGACCACTGCAAGACCAACAGAAAAAAACAAGACACTGGTCAGACTCAACAACCGAGTGGCGGGAACAGCAGTAACAAAAGCATTGCGAGCCTTCTAGCTCTATGAAAATAGTTCAGCAGACATCCCAACCACTAGCCACCCTGACCACCATTGGCTCTAAACGTAACATTTCGAACTTACTAGGCCCTACATCTTCTCTTTCATGTATAACACTAGCATTGCGTGTTTCACATGCAAAACCAGACATCCTAACTACTTACGCAGCGATGTCCGGAGACCCCGGTCATAGGCCATAGACCTATTAAAAAATAAAATGTCCTATTGTCTTCTCCCCTGTCAGGACAAAATGTCTGATCGATTTTTTAACACTGGCACACTTTGTCCTGTTGATTTCTCTTGACTCAGTACAGTTTGTCCTATCACTTTTCGATCCTCAGTACATCACTGCTTACGCAGCCAAATATCTATCTCTAGATTCGCAGTATCCCAGACTAACAATCGTGTTTATTTTTTCAAAGTTCCTGAATACAGTTTCGCTCTCATCTTCTCCAGCATCCTCTGTTTCTTCTCTTTGTGGCGCGACTGGTAAAGGAGCTGTTTTTCGCGGTATCTCTGATACAGCACAGGGTCTTGCTTTATGCGCTGGCGATACAGCCGGGAGTACTTGGTGTTCTTGCACACACCAGACTCATGTCGCCTGAACACCCAGGACGCTCCTCCGAAAACCCCTGGATAAAAGGAGCGCGACACTGCAAAAACAAAACGGAGCTGTCCATGATCTTCTATCTTGTTATTTAAGTTGATAAATTTTCGTTCGACCTAACAAAAAACAACAACAAAAACAAATAAACCAAAAGTCCACATCTATACTCTTGTCATAAAACCCAAGGAGCATGCCAACCAAAGTTGCATTTTCCGATTCAAACTATAAATTTATCTTTTCAAAAAAGTAGCATAAGATGTTTACTTTGATTAACTTTTAGAGGGGGGGGGGTACTGTAGGAGAGGAAGGGGGGTACTGTAGGAGAGGAGAAGAAGACTTCTAATTTTAAAAATCCAATAATTAAATTCAGGTTACACGTGCTGCCCTATTTTGAAGTATTAACAATCATGCACTGATTCAAATTCAGCCTGAACATAACTGCAGCAGTTGTTTGTTTTTATATTTCTCATTTGAAATAAGACCAGAAACAAAAAAACCTTCCACCCGTGGCCCGTGGGGATACCAGTGGGTCTTTTGTACAAACAGTTCCCCCACCTTCTGGAAGTTCTGTGCTTGCAACTTCCTCTAATCTGTCAGTCTCTCTGACTGCGTTTTTCCTTTGCTCACTGTCATTACTGGACCAAACTCCAGCATATGTTCTAAGCTTAGAAGCTCTTACAAAGATTTTCTCCAGTCAAAGACGGACATGCTGGGCCTAACTACTGCTTAGTTTGGCACACAACTCGCACGACAGGAAACTGTCTCAGCGATCAACAAAGAAAAGAAACAAAGGAACAGAAACCAAAACGTTTCAAATTCAAGTCACAAAATTTCACCCTCAACTATTCAGAATGTGGCTTCTTGCATAATTTGAAGTCACTATAGGAGAAGAAGAGACACGCACACACAAATATATCTGATAAGACTAGAGACAACAACAAAAATCATGTTCCATTGCTAACCGGACCCGTATACGTGCTGAAAACTGATGGATGGAAGTTCAGTTTAACGTCGCGTATCGGCTTTCGCCATGTACGACGGGCTGAACAAACCAACCAGGGTATAAACAAAAATTTATGTTCCTGAATCACTGTCCCAGCCAAAAGGCCGAGAAGCGATCAGAATCGAATTGAAAACTGATGTGTTTCCATAGTCATTATGAGGCTTTGTTTTGTATTCAGATTATGTGGTGTGGTGTATACTATTATTTTTAAAAAATTGTATGTTCCATTGCTAACTGTGGTGACAGCCCTGAAATGGCCTTTGTTGTCGACGGGGCTATAATTTTAATCTTAATCTGTATACTTGCTGAAAACTGATGTGTTTCCATACAAAGTCATTATCATGTGGCTTTGTTTTGTATTTGGATTATCGATGGCTTAGAGTCAAAACGCACTATCGTTAGATAGTCCATTGACTTATTATCGATGTTATTGCAAAAACTAAGAACTTGTATTTAAAGAAGACTGCAAATAATGTAAAAAGGGGATTATGCTTTTTATATTTCTGCAGTCTTTTTTTTTGTAACAAATTATTAGTTTTCACAATTAATCTTCAATAATACGTCAATGGACTATCTAAAGATAGTCCGTTTTGACTCCAAGCCATCGTTATGTGGTGTATTGCATACTGTGCACAAATAAAGTTTTCAAATATCTAAAATAGTAGCTTACAGCGGCACCGCTTACAGCCTACATTTAGCTTAAAAACAAAAGCAATCATATAATCCTCCACTTACAAATATAACTGAGTTCTTCTTCTGTGTTCCCAGGCGATATGGCCATAATGGGCAAGGTATGTATGTGTCCGGTTTACAGTCTTCACTGGTCTCCCCGCTGCATTCAGCTTACAGTATATTCTGATTTTGAAGGAGCTCAAACTGGTCAAAGGAGCAACTTGGGAAGATTTTTTTTAAAAAGCAGGAGAATGGGCGAATAAGTCAAAAAGATACTAGATGACACTTTTATTGACAGAAAAAAAAGGCAGTCAAAGAGAGGGAAAGATTAGAGGAAGTTGTTGTTGTTGACATACCCTGGCTAAAAGACTCCAGGGATCATCCCAACAGCCGAAGCACTCGAACACTATGGCACAAATGCATCAGCTAGGGATGAGTGTATGACAGCTTTTGATTACCCCGCCATGTGGGCAGCCACACTCCGTCTCCGGAGGAAAGAGTAAGTTAAAAGCACAGAACTTCCAGAAGGTGGGGGAACTATTTATACAAAAGACCCTCCCCCCGTCCCCCAGTAAACCCATGGGGAGGGACTCATGAAAGGCAGGGTCATCCAGCTCCCCGAATGAAGGCACGAGGCATCCACCCACTGCCAGATGAATACGTTTACATCTTACATTCCACAAAAGATGCAGAATATGGCTTGTACCCACGTGTCGTCATATCCAGCCACAAGGAGCGTGTCATATTATGGGAGACCGCCATCTTAGTCAGTAACTTTGTTTGAAAAATGCCAGATCGATGCTGTTTACACACAAATCTGACTAAGATGGCGACACTTCCGTTGGAAGGGTCGAGATGCGCACGCAGGTGGGGGGGAGCCATACCCCCCCAAAATGACACTTATCTGGCTTGTTGCAGATGCATAAACCACCATAAAATTTAAAAGAAACAAGCAAAAACAAAGATTTCTTTGAAGGCACAGGGTTAGCTTCTTTTTTTTTTAAGACATTCACAGTTTTATTCTCACTGATGCATACAACCCAAACTATCAATTTAAAACAAAATCAACAGGACTCTCTAACTTTGCTTTTGACCTATTTTCTTAAAATAACTTTTTTTTTCTTTTGGCATAGATTCCTAACCAAAAAAACACATAAATAAATAATAATAATCATAATAATTCTTTTTTTAATTGCACTCGTGTGACTTCATCGTGGGTCCCTTTTGTCAGTTTGTTTCCAAAGCTACACATTCGACAAGTTGTTGAGGGTTTCCTGAGACAGCCTTTTCCTGGCGTTATAGTTCCTGACATGCGTGAGCTGCCTCTGGAGATATTCCCTATAGCGAGCAGGGTCCTGTTTGAGGCGCTGCCGATACAGGCGCGAGTAGTGAGTGTTTCTGGACACGTTGGGCGGGGCAAGTGGACGTGTCCGTGTCCCAACTGGGGTGGACAGTAAGTGTCCGCTGCTCGTCATGGGGGTTCTAGCGTAAGCTGAAAGAAAACATTGCATGGGCTAAAGAAGAAGAAGACAAGGAGAGAAGGAGACAGACAGACAGAGAAAAACAAAGAGAGGCTGAAACTGGCGTTAAAGGAAGAAAACACGGGAGAAGAGAACCGAGGAAAGAAAAAGAAAGACAGGCGGGCAGAAATAAATAAATAAAAGAAACAAAAATCAAAATAAAGAAATGAAGAAAAGAAAGCATAACCTGACCAGACTTTAAAGAAAGAACTTACAATGATCACCTCAAGTTTTTAGAAGAAAAGGGAAGAGGCGTAAAGTTGAAAGCACCTTTTCAAAATAATATTGCCTATTTCTTCTTTCACTAATTGCCAGTTGCATGCAATTTATTGCTCAAATCACATAAAGATTGGCATGATTTTAAAACATCTTTTTTTATGGCTGCACTTATGTTTTCCATCTAAAGAACACCTGCAATGTTGAGAATACTCGCATACACTCAAAGTTACCCACAAATAGACACATACACTAAGAACTAAAACACAGGTTTCTTTACAACTATGTTCTACTGCAGAGAGTCTGTTTCAAATTCCAGCGTCTGAAGAAATCGCCTTTTCTTTTCCATGTAGGTCTTCTTGTGAATGCGCTGTTTTTCTTTGTAGTGCTGCAGTCGGCTGGGGTTCTGTTTCAAGTTCTGGCGGTAATTTCTCATATAGTGGCGCCGATATTCTCTACTGTTCCAGTGCGTTCGTCCGTACGCTGTCACCTTGAATGGCCCGGAGCCGTCGTCACTTGGGAACGAGGTAACTGGAACGGAAAGGATGTTGCGTCACATTTTCAACATTGCAATCAATAGGGCATTTGCCACGAGTGTTCATTCTCTATACTAGACTACTAATTTGCCTGCACTCATTCTGCCCGAGTTACGCTGACCTTTCTAATTCAACTCTCTATATTCAGCTCAGTGAAATTCAAGGTCGCCCTCACGTGGCAAATGCCCTATAACAATTTAGAACTTTGCTTCAGTAAGGGTATTTCTACTCTCTTTTTTAAAGCTATTCCGCCTTTGATTAAATTCTGACAGAAAAATAGTTATTCATAATTCAAACTGACTGTACACAGAATTGATCTGCAGCCATACATTACAAATATCAGTTTCAGACATTAACAAATGCAGGTGTTTTCGCATGGAATTTATTTTGGCCTTTAAAAAAAGAACTCAAGTTTTTAGAAGAAAAGGGAAGAGGCTTAAAGTTGGAAGCACCTTTTCAAAACAATATTGCCTATTTCATTTAATTGCCAGTTGCATGCAATTAATTTTATTTATCAAATCACATAAAGATTGGCATGATTTTAAAACATCTTTTTTATGGCTGCAGCTATGTTTTCCTTCTAAAGAACACTTGCAATGTTGAGAATACTCTCATGCACTCAAGTTACCCATAATTAGACACACACACCAAGAACTAAACCACCCCACGCTGGCAGACCCGTGATTCACAGCCCCGATAAAGCCGGCAAAGAAAACACATCTCAATGAGAAATTGTCATCCAACATGCCGTGTCAGATGGCTGCAACCGATTACGATGATTTCTCTCATGACGTTTAAGAAACACCTGTTCTCACCGAAAGCGGTAGCAAATTTTGCTTCGTCGCCAACAGTCCCTACTTGCACGAGTCTGGCGAGTAGGGGTGGGTGGGTTTGATTGTGGCACGAGCGATGCCACTAAACGATGTCGTCCAGAGTCTGGCTGGCCATCATGGTGTTGTGTCTGTATCGACACAGACATGTTGTGTAAACAGGGAAGATT
>JAGGCT020001890.1:0-17500 GCA_017654935.2 Phymorhynchus buccinoides
GATCTGCTGCTGCAAACCCAAGATCGTTTCAACACTTTCGATGCTCTTTTGGATTCGCCTAAGTTCAGATTCTGCCACTTTTTCCACAGTAAATGCTTCGTCGGCACTATCGCCATCTTGTAGAGGTTCACGACAAAAGTTGTCAGTTTCCATCGTCGAAAACGCGACGAAAATCGATTGAAAATTACCAAATTTAGCCTACAAATGAAGATGGCGGAAGGTTGTGCTTTCCCTGAGCGAACTGCGCATGTCACGGAAGTAAAGGATGTGATGTCACTTGATATGAATAGCGCAAAGGGGGACACCGGGGTTTCCCTAGTATCTGGCGGTCAAACCCGCCCGTGGCTAGCAACGGTATACGGTAAACCGGCGGGTCAACCCACCGACGGTAGTAGAAGAGTTAATTACATTGGTGTTAAATCACTATGGTGCTAAAATGTGACTTGGGCGGTGAAAGGGTGAAGACCTTGAAATCAGCCCCCAAAAAAGTCCTAATAAGGAGGGGGACACTCAGTAGTCCAGATATGAAGGGGAGGGGGTGGGGTGGAAATTGGTGAAATGTTTTGTGGTCACACCTTAGAGGGAGTCTTGATAGAGAGGTTCCACTGTAATTCCTTTGTTGTGGGTCTCTCTTTGTGATATGATTTGCTCACAAAGTGACAGATAGAATATTTTGTTTTGGTTGTTGTTAATTGGTGATTGTTACTTGAGGGCTGTAAGACTGGTGTGTGACGAATCTGCTAGCAAAGTTTAAAGGTTTTCCTGGTCCTTGCTTCTCGCCTAAGCATAGAATAGGTTTTTATTTCATTTTGTTTTTCAGTGTTGCACCATCTTCTAGACTATCCAACGGCTTTACTTCTTCATTGCCGCTCATTTCAAGTCCCAACTTGCAGCCACACCCTGGTTTGGCTGGTCACAGTCTCAATACCCACTTTCAATTCGGAGCTATCTGTGTCATTATAGTTTATTCCTTTTCTGATTTAAAAAAACACACTTTTTAATGATTCTTGCCGCAGTCTCAACACAAGTCAAATCGTTAAGAAAGGTGCTTTGTCAATGTTGTCAAAATGCTGCTGAAAAGATTTCATAGGTGTCAACCCAATTTTCCTTTTTTTCAAAACTTCCCTTATTGAAAAAAAAAAATCCCCTTATTTCAAGCCTGAAAACCGTATAAATTTCAGAACACGCAAAACCATGAAAATGTTGCCGTGAATACATTATATTCAGACATCGTTTTCATGCACTTTTGTTATATATATTAAAAAAAATGGGCAGGGGAGCGTACCTTCCTTTCTCAAAGGACAGGTTTTCCCATTCTTTCAAGTGTCTCCCACTCCCAACCCATGCCTTTTTGGCCACAGGGGGGTTCGTTGAACTGGAAGAATTAGCGTCCGCCATTTTTTATTCAAACAACGCTCACACGGAAGTTCTGAAGAAACCACGCATGCGCAGATTACCAGAACTAATGGACAAATCGCTCTCTGCGCATGACTGATCATCTAGCCTACTGCTTTCATTTTCCTGTTCGGCTGCTTGGCGTCCACGTTTTGTCGTCTGCTATCACAAAATTCTATCACTTCGCGGTTTGTCTCTGATTTCTGATCTGCCCGTATAAATCAGTTTTACCCGTATTGAAACTGTTATACGGCCGTACAGACCCAAAATCATGGTTTTCCCGTACAGCAATACGGGAAAACAGTATAGGTTGACAGTATAGATTTCCTTCTGACTTGGGTGTTGAGATGTTTCGACCAGAATATGTATGGTCTGAAAACAAAAGGTTGGAAGCAAGGAGGGAGGATAGGGGAGAAAGAGCGACTTGCGTGAATGTCTCTGGGAATGTGTTATGGTATTGAGGTATTAGGTACTTTTATAGTCACAGAGGCGTCTCTGTGAAAGTCGGGTTGCTCCCACCTGGAGAGCGCATCGCAGCCAGAGGCCCATTTTGTTGTTGTTTTTTGCATGCGATTTTTGTTTGACTGATGAGGAAGGAAGGGGGGGGGGGGGGGGGGGGGGGGGGGTAAATTTTGACCAAATGACAACTTTTTCGTTGCCACTGGGTTTAACGTGTGCTGGGCGCATGGGACCTCGGTTTATTGTCTCATCCGAAAGACTTCACGTTCAGACCGTAAGGCCTAGTGCAAAGTGAGAGGGAAAATCCCCTGTACCCAGGTTCGAACTCGGGGTTTACTTGACACGAGGCGAACGCACTACCACTGTGCCACTCTACACTGGGGGATATTTATGCGTTGTTTATCCTTTGTCCAGGATCATGCCGTTTGGTTTTAATTGAGAACGGTTCTGCATTGGTTTTCTTGTGTGTTTGTGATGGATGTAAAATGAGAAATTACAGTGACAATCACTCAAGTCAAAATTGAAGGGACTGAAATTTCGTTTTGAGATTGCCAATATTTTGAGTTAGAAAGACCTTTCAGCATAAAGATTGTTAAACTGGGGCCATGATATTATTGTGAGTTACCCAGTGTTTTTGGAGTTATCCGTTTTTGAGTTAGCAGGATTCCACCGTATCTCTAGTCACCTACCTACCTAAGCTTGCTACCTAAGTAGGTCTTAAGTATTTCTACTTTTTTTAAAATTATGTCTGTGTATGATTTAGTATAATATAGTGTTTAGACCCCTGCCTTAATACTTTCATTGGGACATTTCATTTCATTTTCTCATCTTTTCCATTTTTTTTTTTTTCATGCCTTAATAATCTTAATTTCAAAATGTTGATGTTGATCATAATCAGTAAATCACACACACACACACTTTTTGTTTCCTTTCTATGGTCTACGTTTTCTTTTTCTTTCCTTTGTTCTTATGTCATAGATAGACCCCTTGTGAAGCTGGTTTTGGTATACTAGTGGATTCTTATTATTATTGCTGGACTGGGCTTCACAGCGTTTAAAGTCCAACTTGCTACGTGACCGACAGGTGGTGTGTGCTCTCAATGCCTAATTATTAAAAACTTGAATAATAATTAATTTGGATTCTTTAGAGGAGATTTATTTTCAATTGCTGCTAATGTATATGCTGATTTGTTTATTTGATAGTGATGGCTATTCGGTACGATTGAGTTAATCAGTGTGATATTTAGTTGTTTAAAAAGAATATTGTCTTGTTTGTAACATGCATTATGGAAAGAAAAAAAAGAACCTTCATTGCAAGGGGCAAAAAATCAGACAATCAAACATCCGTGACAAATCAAGTCAAGTCAAAATAAAGAAAGAATAAGCTGATAATGGGGTTCAGTGTGTTCTGGGGAGCTGTCAGTGGACGGTCATGGTGGCACCCTTGGAGGAGGGCCTCACTCACGCTGGCTTCGCAACTAAGAGAATAGTCTCGTCAGTAGGGGGCTTAGTAGGTGGTGTCCTGAACAGGCTCTACTGAACTCCACGGAAGTGACTCAGCAGCAGTGCAGTGTCTCCTCGGTTGGCTGCCTCCTGATGGCCTAACATAGATTCGCTCCTCTTGGACTGCTGGTCTCGGATTCTGCGACCTGAACGTGCAGAGGTGTGGCTGCGAGTTGGGACTCGGAATGAGCGGCGTGGGAGCAATGCCACTGTACGGCCCAGAAGATGGGACAGCAAAAAAAAAGAAAAAAAGAATAAGCTGACAAGGCTTGTTTTCATCCTGCCCTCAAAGGGGCAATGTGCAGGACAAGGCAGGTGACATTTACCCTGCATGCATTTTACCAACAATAAAAGGGATTAAAAACTGCCAACAATCATTCAGTAATCACATTTCCCCATGTTTAGCTTTATGTTTATTGTGTTCTACGTGCCGCGCAGGACCAAAAATTTGAACTCAAAAGTTTGAATCATGTGTATGCATGCTGAAATAAACCCCACCAGGTTATTTATTAGTGAAAAGTTGTCAGTTATCTGTATTTGCCGTTGTTCATGTGAACAATATATACATTGCTGCCAGATAGCAGAGGGGATAGATGCTATTCCCGCGGGCTGGGCTACGATTTGTTAATAGTGAAGGTTGGGGAAAGGTCCCCAAAGGCCAACCCATCCCCTTGGCTGCAGCACTAGAGCCAGTGCCAAGGCCCCCTCGTTTGAGAGTCATAGTCTTCCATGAGAGACTAAACTGTACCATGATTTTACATTAGTACTGTAGAAAATCATCTATTGTACAGCTCTCATGTTACTGTTGGCCCCTGCTACAGGCTAATTGTTATCTTAGTATGCAAACAAAAGACGGGGACAAAGAAAAGAACACAACATTTTTTTTCCCTGTCTATACCAACATGAATATTCATTACAGCAAAATGTAGAATTGGATCACATTTTCAACTCTTTTTTTTTTTGAAAGCTTAGCACATATATGACACTTGTGTGGGCTAGCCTTGCTTAAAGGTGGATGAGTTTTTTGCAAGGAACACGTTGAGATCACCAGAAAGGGGGGGGGGGGGGCCGGGCCTGATAATCAGGTGCGTCTTATAATCCGAAAAATATGGTACATAAAATATGTAAATGAAGGTTTTTTTAGTGTGCCCTACCATTTTTAAGCCATATCTCCCTGTGGGGACACTGGGGGGTCTTTCGTAAAAATAGTTCCCCCACCTTCTGGAAGTTATGTGTTTGTAACTTCCTCTAATCTGTCACTCTCCTTGACTCTTGCCTTTTTCCTTTGCTTTCTGTCATCTACTATCTTTCCGACTTATTGGCCCATTCTCCTCCTGCCTTTTAGCAAAAAAAATCTTCCAAATAATGTTTCTCCTTTGAGCTCCTCCGAAATCGGAATGTGTCGGCTGTATGCAGCGGGGAGACCAGTGAAAACTGAAAACCGGACGCATATGTACCTTACCCATTATGGCCAGGGAACGCAGAAGAAGAAGAAGAATTAAGCCATATAAACGCTTATTTCATCAGGTTCTCCTCTCCCACCCCCCATTCACACACACACCCTCCTTCCCCCGCATAAGCGGGTGAATGACAGTAGCGTGATTGACTTAAAGGGTTGCTTTGTATGTGTGTGTTTTGTGAAAGAGAGAGAGAGAAAGACGGCATTGGACAAAGAATAGGAAAGAGAGGAATGACCGAGTTATGACGTGTGTGTTAATGTAGGATTTTAGTTTTTTTACCTTTTGTTTACCTTCACTGTTGCATTATTTTGTTGCGTTAAGCTGCTTTTTATTCTGTGATCACATGACTGGTTAATCTTATGCATATGACCCCCAAAGCAGGCTAATTCTATGCACGTGACCCCTTATTAAAAAGGAAAATATGTGATGATGCATGGAAAAAAACACAACATAAATCGCTCAGAGTGCAAAAACCAAAAATGGTCAAGAACCCCAAAATATAAATTTTCTATTTATAGCATATTTATGTCGTTTTATGTATTCTACCAGTATCCACAGCATGAAAGACAATTTTGAATGATTTCTTTATTGATTTGACAGGGTTCATAGGGGCCTTACCAGTCCTTATAAGTCTTGACCAATTGAAATCTCCAAGTAAGGCCTTACAAGTGCTTACATTCACTTCAAGGTCCTTACAAGTCCTGACAGGGTTCATAGGGGCCTTACCAGTCCTTATAAGTCTTGACCAATTGAAATCTCCAAGTAAGGCCTTACAAGTGCTTACATTCACTTCAAGGTCCTTACAAGTCCTGACAGCTGCCAAAAACTGCCCTGTGCAGCAAGACCATACTCAAAATAGATCGCAGAAGCAGCACTTTTACACTTGAGAAACATCGCTCAGCACCTACTCCACCTTGCCCCCCTCCCCCACCTTCCCGTTTCAACTGACCGCTTAGCAGACGAACGATGCACCGCGAGTTGTCAAGAGAAATTGGACTGAAATCTCGTTCTTTATCCTGGTGTCGTTTTGCGAGAAAACGCGTATATCTGTGTCAGCCATAGTTTTTGTATCTGCTTAGACATTGTTCACAATGCTGGGAAAGTGTTCCTTTCAAGATCTTTGGCTAAAAGATGAACATTATTCTTAGGAGTTAGGCCTGTCGCGCGTGCAAATTTTGCAGCTCGTGCTATAAAATTTGCAGCTCGTGCAAATTTGCAGCTCTACAAGTGCAGTTGTAGTGCACGCGCACTATAACTTCACTTGCGCTCCAAGTGTCAAGTGTACTGTCCGGGACAGAAAATATTAGTTACTTTTTTTTAACGGAAAAAGTGATATTTTCATTCTTCAAATCCCCTATAGAGACAGCACTTTTTCCGTCTAAGATCGTTCAGATAGTGTTTTGATACACACTCTCATAGTAGCGAGCGGCAAATTTGCACGCGACAAGGCCTACAGGTCCTTACAAGGTCCTTACTTGGGGATAGCTGAAAGCCCTGGGAACCCTGTTTGATTGTTTCTGAAATCAAGTCACTAAAAAGAAAGAGACAAAGTTCTGTCTTCTATGTCCAATTTCTGCAAAGGATCTATCTATCTATCTCGAATGCCAAACTTCAAATAATTATAAAATAAAAACCAGACAAGATAACTCGACTCGGTTTTCTGTGTATCAACAAGGAATCTTTGCTCCATCATGACAAATTAAAATCTCAATTAATGCCAAAATTCCATTGTGTCTGGGGTTTTCCATGCACCATGCCATGTGAATATGCTAAAAAAAAAATCATTGAAATTGTATGACGGGTGCAAGAAAAAAAGTGTATTGAGGCATCAGAATTGTCAGAGGATCTGCAAACTTCAGAGGATTAAGAATTTCTGACAGAGGATTGGCTTCTCTTGTCAGAGGTTATGCCTTTTTATTCAGTGTTATCTTTTCCGTTAAATAGCATTTCAAAGCAATGTATCACTATATTAAGCCATTTTGGTGGTGTTGGGAACTTATTTCAATGTTGTCCCTCTTCAGTCTAGGGCCTTGATGGCCATTTTAGCGTCGTTTTCAGAGGATTGGACTTCAGACTGTTCTGATGCCTGGTATTGTTTAGCCACCGCTTTTATGCTTTTGGGTCATTCAGCAAAGCTTTGTCAGTATTTCCGTCATGACTTGACTGTTGACACATTGCTAATGGTCGACTTATGGCGATTATTTGACCACCAGGGGGCATACCGCTCGAGTGGGGCTTATCACGCTATATTCTTAGTTGGGCGTAGTGAGAGAGAGAGAGAGAGGGTTGGACTCCTCCCTATCTCTCTCTCTCTCTTTATCCCCAACTAAGAATATAGAGAGGATTAGCCCCACTCGAGCGTTATGCCACCTGGCGGGCAAAAGAGCCCGCTAAGTCGCTCATTGATGAAGATGAGAAGTTGGTTTTCAGCTACCATATTTTTCGGTCTAGAAAGGGCCAGCCACACGTCCACTAAAATCGCATGACTGTACGATGCGATTCGATCACGTGATCTCAATGCGCCAATCACATTTTGTTCTTGGAGATCACATGATCGAATCGTATCGTAGTCGTGCGATTTTAGTGGACGTGTGGCTGGCCCTTAAGTCGCACCTTATTATAAGGCGCACCCTCCAAAGTTTACCCAAATTTCAGATTTTGTTGTTATAATATTTTCTTAGTATTTTATTAGTCAGAGGTGGGGGGAAAATATCGCCTTGTAGTCCGAAAAATATGGTAGATAGGCTAGGGGTGGGTCGGGTTGTGGTGGTGCTCCTTGGTTTGCTGTAATTATAGTAGTATCATTCAGAAATAATTAATACTTGAATAAAGGTATTTCTGATTGGGTCTGGTTTCATGCGTCCTGGATTCCTTCTGGTCAGTTTCAAATAGACTGAAAAATTGGCTGAGTTGTAGATGAGATCAGACACGCCGCATCAAATTTTCGTGTTGACATTTTTTTTTTTTTTTTTTTTTTACTGAGAAGCAACATTCTGCTGTTCTCAGGAAAGGGATAGGGAAGACCAGACAACAGAACATGTCCTGCAGAGATTTCCCCTTCACAAGGAGGCAAGAGATGAATCTGGCACCATCACCTGTCTGTCCCTGTGATCTGGAAGAACAGACAACAGAACATGTCCTGCAGAGATGTCCCCTTCACAAGGAGGCAAGAGATGAATCTGGCACCATCACCTGTCTGTCCCTGTGGTCTGGAAGACCAGACAACAGAACATGTCCTGCAGAGATGTCCCCTTCACAAGGAGGCAAGAGATGAATCTGGCACCATCACCAGTCTGTCCCTGTGGTCTGGAAGACCAAACAACAGAACATGTCCTGCAGAGATGTCCCCTTCACAAGGAGGCAAGAGATGAAGCTGGCACCATCACCTGTCTGTCCCTGTGGTCTGGAAGACCAAACAACAGAACATGTCCTGCAGAGATGTCCCCTTCACAAGGAGGCAAGAGATGAATCTGGCACCATCACCTGTCTGTCCCTGTGGTCTGGAAGACCAGACAACAGAACATGTCCTGCAGAGATGTCCCCTTCACAAGGAGGCAAGAGATGAATCTGGCACCATCACCTGTCTGTCCCTGTGGTCTGGAAGACCAGACAACAGAACATGTCCTGCAGAGATGTCCCCTTCACAAGGAGGCAAGAGATGAATCTGGCACCATCACCTGTCTGTCCCTGTGGTCTGGAAGAACAGACAACAGAACATGTCCTGCAGAGATGTCCCCTTCACAAGGAGGCAAGAGATGAAGCTGGCACCATCACCAGTCTGTCCCTGTGATCTGGAAGACCAGACAACAGAACATGTCCTGCAGAGATGTCCCCTTCACAAGGAGGCAAGAGATGAAGCTGGCACCATCACCAGTCTGTCCCTGTGGTCTGGAAGACCAGACAACAGAACATGTCCTGCAGAGATGTCCCCTTCACAGGGAGGCAGGAGATGAAGTGTGGCCCATCAGCACACCGCTGTCTACCAGGCTCTATGGGTCCAAGGAAGAGCTGGAGAAGACGGCTCTCTTTGTCAGCAGAGCTTCTGTGGTTGTGTAGCAGGCGTACGCCAGAAGAAGTAATTTATAAATTATTAGTTGAAACTCTTTTGTTATCTTCTTCTTCGATCACTCAGACAGTTTCCTGTCAATTATGAGTACAGATGCATCATGCTGTCGTTATGCGCCTAATCAAGAAATAATTAGGCCCAGCATGTTCGGCTGGAGGAAATCTTTTTGAAAGTGTTCATTAAAAAAAAAAAGGCAGGAGAATGGACCGGGAAAGGCAGAAAGATAGTAGATGACAGCGAGCAAAAGGAAAAGGCAGAGTCAAAGAGAGTGACAGTTTAGAGGAAGTTACAAGCACAGAACTTCCAGTAGGTGGGGGAACTATTTATACCAAAGACCTCCCGGTATCCCCATGGGGGGAACTCTTTTGTTATGAGGAGTTGGTGTTTTAGCACGGTATATAATAATAAATGGACACACAATAGCACATTCAACTGTAAATCTCAAAGACTTTATTATGTTATCTCATATGAGAAATGACATGTGACAAAGCCCACAATTCCAACAATTAAAACGCCACACATGATAAATATAATTGCAAATCGTGATTAAATACAAAATGATACAAAGGCATTCGGATTCACATAAAAATATACAAATGCTATAGCTAAAGAGAAACGCATGCTTAAGACAACATACATATTTAAGACCACCACGGTTCAAAGCCTGTATGGAGCAGATTATTTATTCAGGAAAATTCAAGCCATAGCGAATTCAGCCATCATAATATAAAAAATATGCTTGTGAATATTTTGATATTTCAAAGTTAAAACGTATACTACAGTGGCACCTCCCTAATAAGACCTTGAACAATCAGCCCATATAGGTCTTAATAAGGAGGGGGGCTTATAGGGAGGTGGACGTTCAGTAGTCCGGATATGAAGGGGGGGAAACTGGCGAACATTTTTTGGTCACATCCTAGACGGAGTCTTAATAGGGAAGGTCTTAATAGGAAGGTTCCACTTTATTTTCATATTTCAAAGTTAAAACTTATACTACCAATTTGTTGTAGATATACTTTTATATTTCCAGTATTTCAGTTTCATAACAATGCATTGACATAGACATAAACAGACATTTGCATAAGAATATTTTAACAGTTAATTCCAATTTCTTGTAGATATACTTTAACCCTCCAACATCTCCATTTAAGAACACTGATATGGCCACTTTGCTCATTGTTTAACCACTTAGTTAAAACAAAGCTAAACATTGATGACAAACTTAAAACATGTTCTAATGTACATCGAATTCATAACATATATATCCATTGATATCAGTTCTGATTACATTAAAAACTCACTCAAGATTAATATAAGGATTACAATATGAGGAAGACAAAAATACCAAGCAAAATATAATTTCTACAAAGTTTAAGCTCAAAGGAAAAGAAGAAAAAATTGTTTAAACCTCTCCTTTCTGATTTATCTTTCAACCATCACCGGGCTCTATCTATCTGCATTTACCATGTACTTTCTTTCGAAGATATTTTTGTGTACATCCAAAGTTTACACTCAAAGGTTAAAGAATGTATACGTTTCACCATTTTAACACAAGTTCTTTGCAAACAAACAACCAAAACTTCATGTTTACACTCAAAGGTTAAATAATGTATACGTTTCATCATTACAAGTTCTTTCTTTCAAAGATAGTTTTCGTGTATATCCAAAGTTTACGTTCAAAGGTTAAAGAATGTATATGTTTCACCATTTTAATACAAGTTCTTTACAAACAAACAACCAAAACTTCATGTTGAAATGTGTTTATCTCTTCTGTTTCATTTACCACATTTTATGTACAGTTTCTGAACAGATTAACCCCTTGACTGCCACCAAGGTATCACGTACTGACCTGATGATGTCATCAGATGAAGAGGAATAACCCTGATATGCTGGCTTTTGCTCTAACACAGTCAAGAGAGTAATATCCCCAGACCATTTTGCCAGATTGGCTCTATCAGTTGTCTTTTTCGTGGCATGATTTGCCCAATTACTTTTTCTTTCATTTTCTCTGGCAATCAAGGGGTTAAGATGAAAGCTTAAGGATAGTTAGAATGCCTTGCCAGAATAGTCTTCTAAATTGTTGCATTTGAAACAAAGAAAAACTTAATGAGACAAACGAATTTATGTTTCTTCCATTCATTAATGCAAGACAAGTTGTTTTCAATGAAAAAACTAAAACACTAACAGTAAATATCAGGTCAGGTCAGATCAGGCTCTTAGGGCAACTAGGCCTCGCGGCCTCTTGATGTGCCCTTTCTTTTGATTGTTCGTTTTTTATTATTTAGATTGCCTTTTGAGCAATCGTAGCATTAAATCATAATTGTATTTCAGCAAAACAATTTTGGGATCACTATCCAGGAGGTTTTTGAATTTGTTAATGTTGGAAGCAAATTTGTGCAGGAAGATTATTCCAGTAGGCCTATTGGGTGACTGTTAGAAAATAATTTGTTCCTAGTGTTTCATTCCATTCTGCTGTATTGAGTTAGTATTTTTAATTCACTATTACAGGTTCTCATTAGATAATTGAAACAAACGTAAACAGTTGTTAGTATTGTCAGGGTTATGCACACTTTTATGCACATTTATCAAATCTGCCCTTAATCTTCTGTATTTTAAGTATGGCAAGTTCAACTTACGAAGTCTTTCCCCATATTCTAGATTTTTTTTATTAGTTTAGTTGCTCGCCTCTGTACCCTTTCAATTGCAGTGGATTGTCTTCTCAGAGAAGGGTTCCAAATTAGATTCCCATACTCAAGATGAGGTCTTATTAAACTTTTTGGTAACCAACTTTTTATAGAGGTTTATGAACACTTCTCTATTTAATTCTATAAAACATCTTCTAATTAGACCCAAAATCCTATTGGCTTTGTTTATTGCTGTTGTAATGTGTTTATCGAATTTAGAGTTTTGAGTCAAATATGACTCCTAAGTCCTTTTCGTCTGTACAGGTTTCCAATAGGCCTACATGTTTAGTTGAACCATGAGAAATCGTCTGAGATTTCTCCATTTTGTTTCTATCTCTTAACTTTGGACGTCAGTGGGTTTTTACTCTTTTAGCACCATGTATTTTTTAACATTCTTGGTTGTCCGTTGCATCTCAACCGACAAGAGGGGAGTAACGGGTTTTTTCCCGAGTGCGCATGCGTTGCTTTAGCAGAAAAATCACTGATATAAGCTCTAAAAATAGACCAACACATGGCAGGGCGCTTGGCCGTGAATGTCTCTGCACGGTAATGTAGAGTGATGTACTGGGAGAATGCATTCGCCCATGGTGCTAGAAGAGACTAAGTTTTAACAAATCAAATTGATCTGCCTTTGCAATTCCTCAGCAGACTCACTTATTATCAATGCTTTCTAGATTCTAATCATTTGAAGGAGGTGAAGAGTCCTTATTTATTTGTTTGTTTCGTTGCTGTTTTTTAATCATTTTTTTTATAGAGGAAATGTGTCCAACTGACGCACACACCAACGTAAGGTCATTTCTGAGCTAACGTATATGGCCATGTGGGACAGAAGACATTGATGGGTTTTGTTTTAATTTGATTTAAAATCTCGAGAGAAATATACAACTACCATAATTATGTCCTATACTCTATAACTGTCCTCAGAATGGCATCAGCATCTGCTCGTAAATAACTACAGCTGTTCAGATGGACAATGTCAAAGGTCGCAGGATCATGTCAGGAGGTCTTCTTCTTCTGCGTTCCCAGGCCATAAGGCCACAATGGTAAGGTACGTATGTGTCCGGTTTTCAGTTTTCACTGGTCTCCCCGCTGCGTACAGCCGACACATTCCGATTTCGGGGGAGCTCAAAGGAGAAAATTATTTGGAAGATTTTTTTTTTTAAAGGCAGGAGAATGGACCAAGTCAGAAAGATAGTAGATGACACTAATCAAAAGGAAAAGACAGAGTCAAAGAGAGTGACAGATTAGAGTAAGTTACAAGCACAGAACTTCCAGAAGGTGGTGGAACTATTTGTATGAAAGACTTCCCCATGGGGGGTAACGTGAGGAGGGTAATCCGCTAGTCTTGGCAGGCCGTCGCATCACTGACGTCAGGGGTGTGGCTGTAGTTTAGCAGCGAGTCGTGATGGCCGATGGTGGCGCGGTAAGCTCCCTTTAACTGCGCGGATTGTTGGTCGGTGAACCAGTTCCTCCAGTCTCCGCACTCGCCTGAGAGAGACAAGACAACACGACTGCTGTCAAACTGTCCAAGGCACAAAAAATATGGATGCTCCTGCTTTCAGGATGTCCTGAAGTTCAGGATTTTTGGTCCAGGATGTCCTGAAGTTCAGGATTTTTGGTCCAGGATGTCCTGAAGTTCAGGATTTTTTTGTCCAGGATGTCCTGAAGTTCAGGATTTGTCATTGCCTGGAGCCGGATTATGAGAATTTGAGAAGATGCATTTTGATGGTTATAGAGGTCATGAAGTTTAACCAGAAGTGAAAGTACAACAATAGCCTGTCAATTACATTGGAAACTGTTGTTTCCCTTCAGCTTCCAGGGGGCATTGCCCCTCGGAACCCCAAGGAGGGGCGCTGTCCCTGCACTCCGCCGGGGCCGGGGTGGCCCGAGGACCTTGCAGGATTTTTTCAAATTTCCCAGGATCACCCATGCAATAAGACCTTCTTCTTCTTCGTCGTCCTTCTCTGTTTTTGTTTCCGGTCTGTGGTCTGTCCGTCCATCAGGACACCAAACCCAGATAAGCATACATGCGAGGGAACTTTGCACCGCTTTGGTTCAGCATTGTGAATATTTTTTACATTTGGTAAAGTTTTATCTTTGAGTTTTGCCAACGTTTTTACCTCGTAAAAGGTTTTAAAATAAACCGAAATATTGCTTCTTCTTTCTTTCTTTTTTTTACAACGGTGTTGCTGTTTTTTATTTCTTCTAATCAAAGTTTTGTCTTTGGAAACAGGTCGAGTCACTTCCGTCTTTTTCTCTGATATACTGCTTTACATCCCGCTAAAAGTGTATCACTTATTCCATTTCGTTTTTATAAATTAACTTGATCTTATTTCATCGTACAATGGAACCTCCCTACTAAGACTCCCTCTTCCCCCGTGGGAATACCGGGGGGGTCTTTTGTATAAATAGTTCCCCCACCTTCTGGAAGTTCTGTGCTTGCAACTTCCTCTAATCTGTCACTTTCTTTGACTCTGCCTTTTTTTCCCTTTGCTTGCTGTCATCTACTATCTTTCTGCCTTACCGGTCCATTCTCCTGCCTTTTTCAAGAAACACTTTCAAAAAGATTTCCTCCAGCCGAAGTCGGACGTGCTGGGCCTAATTATTTCTTACTTAGGCGCATAACGGCAGCATGACGCATCTGCGCTCATATTTGACAGGTGATCGAAGAAGAAGAAGACTCCCTCTAAGTTGTACCCCAAACGTTTCCACATATTTTCTCCCCCTTCAAAATCCGAACTAGTGAGAGACTACCTCCCTAATGCATGGGTGCAACTTTTCCTTGTATACAAGGATTTCCTGTTTTTTAATTTTACCAGAAAAGGAAGTTCCTTTTTTTAAATTTGTCAAACAAGATCTTTGTGTGTCTACTGTATTTTTCAAACACTTTAAAATAAGCATTTGTGTAAACTGTTGAAAAAGCAAACTAAAATACCTTCATAAATCAATTTTTGCTTCAGCTGCAGGGGGACATTACCCCTGGACCCCGGCCTGTCAGGGGTTTTTCATTTTGTGTAGTTGCACCCTTGATAATAAGGCCCTTCCCTATTAAAGACCTAATTTGGGCTGATTTTTCAAGGCCATATTAGGGAGGTTCCACTGCATTTCATATATTTCCTATAAACTGTGTTGGTTTCCCTCCTGAGTACAGTCTACAGTTGATATCTGTATTGTTAAAAATTCGGGACTTTACTGGTGTTGCACTGCCTCCAGGCATTGCCTCCATAATCATTCCCACCATCTTTATATCTACTAATGTCCAATATGTGTCTGTTCCAGATCGGAGGACGTTAAACAGATTTTCATCTTGAGCACATCACATATTGTATTTTAGTTTATCTTCTTGTTCTTCAGTTGTTTGGTTTTTTTACTTTTCCTTTAAGCAGGAGAAGTTCCATCTTTGGACACGGGCAGGGTGACGTCAGTCTTTCTCTGAGCCATGCTGCTGAACCCCGTTTCCCTCTTGAGTGCATCACATAATTACTGTACAGTGGAACCTCCATATGAACATCACCCCCACCCCCAAAGGTCTTAATAGCATGGGTGTAACTACACAAAATGAAAAAACCCTGAAAGGCCGGGGTCTAGGGGTAATGTCCCCCTGCAGCTGAAGAAAAACATGATGTATGAAGGTATTTTTGTTTGCTTTTTCCACAATTTATGCAAATGCTTATTATAAAGTGTTTGAAAAATACAGTAGACAAATTTAAAAAAAAGGAAATTCATTTTCTGGTAAAATTCAAAAACAGGAAATCCTTGTATACCAGGAAAAGTTGCACCCATGTTATAGGGAGGTGGACACTCAGTAGTCCGGATACAAAGGGGGAAAATGGTGAAATATTTTTGGTCACATCCGTTAAGGAAGGTCTTCATAAGGAGGTTCCACTGTATTACCTTTCCTATAAACAGGGGAGGTTCCATCTTTGGACACGGGCAGGGTGATGTCAGTCTTTCTCTGAGTCATCATGCTGAAGTTGGTTTCCCTCTTGAGTGCATCACATAATTATTATACAGTGGAACCTCCATATGAAGACCTTAAAAAATCACCCACCCACCCACCCCAAAGGTCTTAATAGGGAGGTGGACACTCAGTAGTCCGGATATCATGGAAAGGGAAAAGATTGGTGAACATTTTGTTGGTCACATCTTAGGAAGGTCTTCATAAGGGGGTTCCACTGTATTACCTTTCCTATAAACAGGAGAGGTTCCGTCGCTGGAGACAGGCAGGGTGATGTCAGTCTTTCTCTGAGCCATGCTGCTGAAGTTGGTTTCCCTCTTGAGTACATCACATAATTATTGTACAGTGGAACCTCCATATGAAGATCACCACCACCCCCAAGGTCTTAACAGGGAGAGGTCTTAATAGGAAGGTGGACTATCAGTAGTCCGGATATGAAGGGGGGGAAATGGTAAAAAAATGTTTGCTCACATCTTAGGGAAGGTCACTTCTGTCTTTTTCTCTGATATTACATCCCGCGAATGTGTATCACTTATTGCATTTTATAAATTAATTTGATCTTATTTCATCGTACAGTGGAACCTTATTAGGAAGGTAGTCTCTCACTAGTTCGGATATGAAGGGGGAGAAGAGCCTTTGCTCATATCATAAGGGGGTTCCACATGTATTACCTTTCCTATAAACAGGAGAGGTTCCGTCTCTGGAGATAGGCAGGGTGATGTCAGTCTTTCTCTGAGCCATACTGCTGAAGCTGGTTTCCCTCTGCAGTGATTCCACCTGGCCCTCTGTCAGAGTCAGGCCCAGGTGGTCAGCAATGCGTCCAACTTCCCGCCTGAAATTCTGAAAGTGACGTCTGCGTTTTGAATGAAATCAAAATTCGATGGCTTGGAGTCAAAACAAGATAGTCCATTGACATATTATTGAACTTAGTACGAAAACTAATACCTTGTATCTAAAAAAAAGACTGCAGAAATATAAAAAGCAAAATCCCCTTTATATATTTCTGCAGTCATTGTTTGATACGAGTTATTAGTTTTTGTAGTAGGTTCAATAATATTGTACTAAAGATAGTCCGTTTTGACTCCAAGCCATCGAAATTCTCTGTGGTTTACATGTGAGAGTTCTTTGAAACTCCTTTGAAAAAAACATTAAATCAGAAATGTAGAAATCAAATACAATGGAATATACAGATACCTTGCATATTTGCTTTGTTTATTCTTGATTTTAAAATAAAAGTATATATAACTAATACTTTGTTTTTGGTAATCATTATTGCAATGTTTGCTAAGTAGTATATTATATAAAATAAGTTTTTCATGGGGAAAAAAGCTTACCAAATGTACACTTTGCTTTTCAAAAAACTGTAACGCAGTTATTGAAAATTGCTTGTCCAGGTTTAAACTTGAATTATATAATATATACACTGACCTGTGATGGAGGAAGAAGGATCCTAGGAGGAGGTTGGTTGAGTAACCGTTTCGAGCATAGCTCTTCGTCAGACTGAATATATATGATATGATATATCTACTGCTGAACGTCAACTAATCGTAGTGTTCCGTAAAAACTGGACTATAAGACGCATCTGTATATAAGCCGCATCCCTTAAATTGACAAAACATTAAGTATTTATTCACATATAAGCCGCACCAGTTTATAAGCCGCAGAGAACGTATGTGCACAAACCAACACAAACATAAAAATTCTCCTATCAGAACATGAGTATGTAATGCTCTCAGACATTTTAAACAAGAGATTTGAATCTATTGATTACCCAAACCAGTTTTGAGTCTAAAGAAGCTCAAAATAGGCTAAAGAATAAGGTCAGAAACAGATTTAATCATACTGATAAATGGAAAATGGAAAAAATCCACATATAAGCCGCATCAGAAAAAAATACAAAAAACAAGATGGCAACGCCATATAAACGTAGTTCCAGTTACAGCAACATCAAGATTTCAAGATTTGCTTAATCCTTT
>JAGGCT020001890.1:22500-25000 GCA_017654935.2 Phymorhynchus buccinoides
CTGTCTCTCTCCGTCTTTCTCAGTCTGTCTGTCTGTCTGCCTGTCTCTCTCTCTGTTATTTATTTCGTTTTCTATGGCATGCAGCTACTTGCTTGGGAAAATTCGGAATCTTCCCGGGAAAATTCCGAATTTCCCCAAGGCTGGGAAGATTCGGAATCTTCCCAGGAAAATTCGGAATCTTCCCAGCCTTGGGAAAAATCGGAATCTTCCCTGGAAAAATCGGAATTCTGATTTTTCCCGGGAAGATTCCGAATTTTCCCGGATTCCCTAAATTTCTCGTGACACATACATACATACATACATACATACATACATACATGCATACATACATACATACATACATACATACATACATACATAAAGACAGACAGCTGAGAAACGCACAGCCCTCGTTCTTATAGAACTGGGACTAAAAAAGAGAGGAGGCAGTGTATATATATTTGTGTTATAAAAATAGAAGTTTAAAGGTGGACCCTGACGGATGAGATTTTGGAAGAAACACGTCGAGATCACCAGAAAGACAGCCTTTTCAAGGATCGGAACACTCACTTTGCTCTGGTTTCCTATAAACTAAGCCGTCAAAACGGCGATTCCTCCTTGGCGGAGATGGAGAGAGTAGCCATTTTGGATGGGGTGGGTGGAGGCCACTCATTGTGGTTGAAGCGTTTTCTATTTTTGTAGTGCAGTATAAAAAACAATTGGAGCTATTTCCTTTGTTGTGATCGAAACTCCTATAAACTGTATAAAATGCAAAACAAATAATAATAAAAAGGCTTGTACGTATTGCGAAAATTTCGTGCAAACGATTTGGCGGCCATTATAAAAGAGACGGCACTCGCCTTCTCTTTGAGTGAAATAATTTGACTTCCAGCACCTCCGCCAAGGAGGAATCGCCGATTTGACGGTTTGATTTCTGGGAAACCAGAGCAAAGTGAGTGTTGCAATCTCTGTAAAGGGTGTTTTCCTGGTGATCTCGACGTTTTTTTTACAAAAACGCATCGGTCAGGGTGCCCCTTTAGCGTCCTCTGGTCCTGCTGGACATATGGGACATGAATGAAATTTAGATAAAAATTTGTATTTCGCGAATAGATGTCGAAACGGCCCTAAGCAGATTTAATAACTTGTACGATGTAAAGCTTATGACTGTTAACTATTTGATTTATATATGTTATTTTAAAATACGTTAGACTTAATTATAATATAGTATTTAAAAGTTATGTATCGATGTTACTGGCCACTGGCTACAACTCCTGGCAACTAGCCTACAAATGGATTAAAACTTTTCAGGACCACGGTTAAAATCATAATCTTTATTATTAAAATAACCGTGAAGGTCTTACGTAGATAGGCCTATAGTTCAATCCCACTTGAATGGGAGAACTCAATTAAAAAATTTAAATCAGAACCTTTATTGTTAACCCTTTCGCCGTCATTAATTTTTTTAGTAAACCCCCCCAATAAAACCCATTAAACTGAACAGGGTAGAAATAAAAATGTATCTGCAGTATTGGGAATTAATCTAAAATGCATAACATTAGGCCTATCCTTACCTCCCAAAATTAAGAAATTAAGGTCTTCAGATAACAGGCCCTGTTTTGATGCCTTTCAGTGACATGGGTGGTAAACCATTGTGGTGCATAAATAGAACATTGGCGGTGAAAGGGTTAAAATAATTACATGAGTTAAGTTCGGCCCTATCAGACATGGGGAACTTTACTATACACCTATGTACAACTATACAGGTTTTGTAAATACTCGTACTTTGTGATGCTAAAAGGTTAATTAAAAATGGATAAAAAACATATAATATGGGCAATCAGGACTGGTAAGATGTTACTTTTAAGATTATCAATAACATTCATGTTGATCTGTCTGTCCCGGCACAAGGCCATATCAGACATGTAGTAGGCTACTTTATGAAGATATTACAAGGCGTACCGATCTCCCTGACCTTGACCTTGACCTTGATCGGTATGCCATCATCAGAACGGCCATAAACCAAAATACCTCCATGCCAAGTTTCAAGGCTCTAGGCCCTACGGTGTGGAAGTTATGGCCCCTTAACGATTTTCGGTTTTCAAGGTCATACGCCAAGGTCAAGGTCAGGACGGCGAAACTTTTCGATTCTGTCCAGCGGTTCGGGAGATATCCTTGGGACAGACAGACAGAAAAACAAACAAAAAAAAACACAAAGAGACATACACGAACGAAAATACACTCCTTTGCGATCGTAAGGACAAAAATACGGATAATATCATGTATTTGTGTTAACCTGATGAAGGTCCTCGTATCTGACCATCAGGATGTTGGGGTTGACTTCCACCCCCTTCAGCCAGTCAGCGGTGTGCTCAAACCACGAGTTGTAGGGAACTAGAACACACATGCACGCGCGTACGCATGCATGCACACATGTAAGCACACACTCACACATAATCAGTAAATTAATGTCTTTTTCAACACATAATTGACCAGCTTTGTTTTAAGAAATCTTTAAACGTAA
>JAGGCT020001891.1:2500-7500 GCA_017654935.2 Phymorhynchus buccinoides
GTCTGCCTGTGTCAACCTGTCTGTCTGCCTATCAATCTCAATGCTGAACAAATGAGTGGTGTGTGTGTGTGTGTGTGTGTGTGTGTGTGTGTGTGTGTGTGTGTGTGTGTGTGTGTGTGTGTGTGTGTGTGTGTGTGTGTGTGTGTGTGTACATGTATGTGTGTACATGTGTGTGTGTGTGTGTGTGTGTGTGTGTGTGTGTGTGTGTGTGTGTGTGTGTGTGTGTGTGTGTGTGTGTGTGTGTGTGTGTGTGTGTGTGCGTGCGTGTGCGTGCGCGCGTGCGTGCGTGCGTGCGTGCGTGCGTGCGTACAATCACAAGGATATGGGTATGTGTTTGTGTGTTGTCCTAGCTAGATTTCATCCTAACTTGAATTTGTAAAAACAATTGTGTAACATGACTGAACTGCTTCGCATTTTAAAGATGTGACTTATTGCTGTTTCATTTTAAGCATGTTTTGAAACTATATTATTGTGTGTGACGTGATTATATTATGCACTGTTTTCTATTTAGCGTGGTTTTTGATGTTATATTATTGGGTGTTTTTATGTGCAAACGGGTAGGCCTACATCTTGGTATGGTCATCTTAGCGCAGTGACTGCTGTCAATTCCAGTCCCCATTCCCAGACACGCGCTAAACCAGAAGACTGGGACTTTCTGAAAGGGTATTGTAATATCGCCTGAATTATTCCCCCCTCCCCCCTCCTCTCTCTCTCTCTCTCTCTCTCTCTCTCTCTCTCTCTCTCTCTCTCTCTCTCTCTCTCTCTCTCTCTCTCTCTCTCTCTCTCTCTCTCTCTCTCTCTCTCTCTCTCTCTCTCTCTCTCTCTCTCTCTCTCTCTCTCTCTCTCTCTCTCTCTCTCTCTCTCTCTCTCTCTCTCTCTCTCTCTCTCTCTCTCTCTCTCTCTCTCTCTCTCTCTCTCTCTCTCTCTCCTACTTCAAAACCACGAACTTCACAAATATTCATTATCTTTAAATATACATGAAGAAAAACATTTTGGGGCGTGTACTCAACAAAATTCAAAAATAAAATAAGATTAAAAGACATAAAACACAGGGCAGAACAAACTGACATAAAAGCACGTGTAATACGTTCTCTCTTCCCTTTGTCTCTCTCGACATATCGCACACACTGACTGGCCTCTGTGCACAACAGCAGCAGCAACAACACAGACAACAGCGACAGCACAGACAACAGCAACAACACAGACAACAGCGACAGCACAGACAACAGCAACAACACAGACAACAGCAACAACACAGACAACAGCAACAACACAAACAACAGCAACAACACAAACAACAGCAACAACACAGACAACAGCAACAACACAGACAACAGCAACAACACAAACAACAGCGACAGCACAGACAACAGCAACAACACAGACAACAGCGACAGCACAGACAACAGCAACAACACAGACAACAGCAACAACACAAACAACAGCAACAACACAGACAACAGCAACAACACAGACAACAGCAACAACACAGACAACAGCAACAACACAGACAACAGCAACAACACAGACAACAGCAACACACAGACAACAGCAACAAACAACAACAAACAGCAACAGCAACAACAAGACAACAGCAACAACACAGACAACAGCAACAACACAGACAACAGCAACAACACAACAGCAACAACAAAGACAACAGCAACAACAAAGACAACAGCAACAACACAGACAACAGCAACAACACAACACAACAACAAAGACAACAGCAACAACAAAGACAACAGCAACAACACAGACAACAGCAACAACACAGACAACAGCAACAACACAAACAACAGCAACAACACAGACAACAGCAACAACAACACAAACAACAGCAACAACACAGACAACAGCAACAACACAAACAACAGCAACAACACAAACAACACAAACAACAGCAACAACACAAACAACAGCAACAACACAAACAACAGCAACAACACAAACAACAGCAACAACACAGACAACAGCAACAACACAAACAACAGCAACAACACAGACAACAGCAACAACACAAACAACAGCAACAACACACAACAACAGCAACAACACAAACAACAGCAACAACACAAACAACAGCAACAACACAGCAACAACAGCAACAACACAAACAACAGCAACAACACAAACAACAGCAACAACACAGACAACAGCAACAACACAGACAACAGCAACAACACAGACAACAGCAACAACACAAACAACAGCAACAACACAGACAACAGCAACAACAAAACAACAGCAACAACACAACAACAGCAACAACACAAACAACAGCAACAACACAAACAACAGCAACAACACAAACAAACAGCAACAACACAACAACAACAACAAACAAACAACAGCAACACACAACAACAACAACAACAACACAAACAACAACAACAACAACAACAACACAAACAACAGCAACAACACGAACAACACAAACAACAGCAACAAAACAGACAACAGCAACAACACAAACAACAGCAACAACACAAACAACAGCAACAACAAAGACAACAGCAACAACACAGACAACAGCAACAACACAAACAACAGCAACAACACAAACAACAGCAACAACACAAACAACAGCAACAACACAAACAACAGCAACAACACAAACAACAGCAACAACACAAACAACAGCAACAACACAAACAACAGCAACAACACAAACAACAGCAACAACACAACAACAGCAACAACACAAACAACAGCAACAACACAGACAACAGCAACAACAAACAAACAACAGCAACAACACAAACAACAGCAACAACACAGACAACAGCAACAACAAAGACAACAGCAACAACACAGACAACAGCAACAACACAAACAACAGCAACAACACACAGCAACAACACAAACAACAGCAACAACACAAACAACAGCAACAACACAGACAACAGCAACAACACAAACAACAGCAACAACAAAGACAACAGCAACAACACAGACAACAGCACAAGGAAAGACAACAGCAACAACACAGACAACAGCAACAACACAAACAACACAGACAACACAAACAACAGCAACAACACAAACAACAGCAACAACACAGACAACAGCAACAACAAAGACAACAGCAACAACACAAACAACAGCAACAACACAAACAACACAGACAACACAAACAACAGCAACAACACAGACAACAGCAACAACACAGACAACAGCAACAACAAAGACAACAGCAACAACACAGACAACAGCACAAGGAAAGACAACAGCAACAACACAGACAACAGCAACAACACAAACAACACAAACAACAGCAACAACAAAGACAACAGCAACAACACAGACAACAGCAACAACAAAGACAACAGCAACAACACAAACAACAGCAACAACACAAACAACAGCAACAACACAAACAACACAAACAACAGCAACAACACAAACAACAGCAACAACACAGACAACAGCAACAACACAAACAACAGCAACAACACAAACAACAGCAACAACACAGACAACAGCAACAACACAACAACAACACACAACACAACAGACAACAACAACAACAACACAAACAACACAAACAACAGCAACAACAAAGACAACAGCAACAACACAGACAACAGCACAAGGAAAGACAACAGCAACAACACAAACAACAGCAACAACACAAACAACAACAACACACAGCAACAACAACAAAACAACAGCAACAACAACAACAACAGCAACAACACAAACAACAGCAACAACACAAACAACAGCAACAACACAGACAACAGCAACAACACAAACAACAGCAACAACACAGACAACAGCAACAACACAGACAACAGCAACAACACAAACAACAGCAACAACACAGACAACAGCAACAACACAAACAACAGCAACAACAAAGACAACAGCAACAACACAGACAACAGCAACAACAAAGACAACAGCAACAACACAGACAACAGCAACAACACAGACAACAGCAACAACACAAACAACAGCAACAACACAAACAACAGCAACAACACAGACAACAGCAACAACACAAACAACAGCAACAACAAAGACAACAGCAACAACACAGACAACAGCAACAACACAGACAACAGCAACAACACAGACAACAGCAACAACACAAACAACAGCAACAACAAAGACAACAGCAACAACACAAACAACAGCAACAACACAAACAACAACAACAACACAAGACAACAGCAACAACACAAACAACAGCAACAACAAAGACAACAGCAACAACACAAACAACAGCAACAACACAAACAACAGCAACAACAAAGACAACAGCAACAACACAGACAACAGCAACAACACAAACAACAGCAACAACAAAGAAAACAGCAACAACACAAACAACAGCAACAACACAAACAACAGCAACAACACAAACAACAGCAACAACACAAACAACACAGACAACAGCAACAACACAAACAACGCAAACAACAAAGACAACAGCAACAACACAAACAACAGCAACAACACAAACAACAGCAACAACACAAACAACAGCAACAACAAAGACAACACAAACAACACAAACAACAGCAACAACACAGACAACAGCAACAACAAAGACAACAGCAACAACACAAACAACAGCAACAACACAGACAACAGCAACAACACAGACAACAGCACAAACAAAGACAACAGCAACAACACAGACAACAGCAACAACACAGACAACAGCACAAGGAAAGACAACAGCAACAACACAAACAACAGCAACAACAGCAACAACACAAACAACAGCAACAACACAAACAACAGCAACAACACAGACAACAGCAACAACAAAGACAACAGCAACAACAAAGACAACAGCAACAACACAAACAACAGCAACAACACAAACAACAGCAACAACACAGACAACAGCAACAACACAAACAACACAAACAACACAAACAACAGCAACAACACAAACAACAGCAACAACACAAACAACCGCAACAACACAGACAACAGCAACAACACAGACAACAGCAACAACACAGACAACAGCAACAACAAAG
>JAGGCT020001891.1:15000-17500 GCA_017654935.2 Phymorhynchus buccinoides
GGTTTTGAAGGTAATATAAGTTTATACTGTAAAAGTGAAAATGTTTAAAGGAATAAGTGTTCATTCTTGTCATATGAATGATTCTGTGAATCAAGGGGGGAAAAGGAGTAATGGGTGATTCTTTAAATATCTATGATTTTGTGAATTAATATAAGTTTATAAAAGTTAGACACAACTTTCTAAAAAGGGAAATAACGCATTACCATCATGTAGTGATGGTTTTGGTGTGGTGGTGTTATAGTGTGGTGGTGTTTCAATATGTGTGGTGGTTAGGTTGTGGCAACCGAACATGTGTAATGATTATAAATGGGTGAGTACTAAAAGATTCATTTATGAATTTTGTCATGATGTATAATCGGGGCGCCACATGTGTTTGCAGTACACAGGCTGACCCCTGGGCGGTACATGGGAGTACCTGGAGGCCCTGACTGATGTCACCCAGGGAGAGGTGATGGTTGGACGCTATCGCGAGCTTCATCCCCTGGAAGAGTACTTCCGGTGAATCCCGCCGAGATGTCGCGGAGGAAAGAATTCAAGAAGAAAGAAGAAAGAACATATATCTGTTCCAGACCAGAGGACGTTAAGCAGAATTTCATTCCGTTAAGATTATCCTTGAGTGATTTTTTTAAATGTTAAAAAAAACCCATTGTTTACATAAGTGTCATAAACTTCGAACTTTCAAGAAACATGACTATTGTATCCACAAAATATTATTTTATTTTCTGTGCGCCATGCTGTAAGGAACGTGTTTGTGAACCGAGACAGATGCTGGCCCCTGATACTGGCAAGGTGCCAACCTCCGCCACGAAAGACACCACAGCTGCTGGTGTAGAGTAGACCGTCGGGGAACCAGAAAGCACCGAATCAGTGCAATCACCACTACGGAAAAATAATTGAAAACAGCTCATAACGGTGGACATAATTGTGAAACTAGAAAGCTTTGACACTGCAGTGCAAAGCTTCGTCAAGAAAGATAACTGAAACAATTGGCGGTTTTGTGAAAATGACTGTGAAAGCTACAAGGCACTGAGTCAGTGCAATCTCCGCCCCGATAACCTAACAAACACCGCTGACGTTGGGAAAACTATCGTGAAACCAAAACAACGTGGACACTATAATAGTACTACGGTGCCAACCTCCGCCAAGATAACCTAACTCACACCGCTGACGTTGGGAAAACTATCGTGAAACCAAAACAACGTGGACACTATAATAGTACTACGGTGCCAACCTCCGCCAAGATAACCTAACTCACACCGCTGACGTTGGGAAAACTATCGTGAAACCAAAACAACATGGACACTATAATAGTACTACGGTGCCAACCTCCGCCAAGATAACCTAACTCACACCGCTGACGTTGGGAAAACTGTCGTGAAACCAAAACAACGTGGACACTATAATAGTACTACGGTGCCAACCTCCGCCAAGATAACCTAACTCACACCGCTGACGTTGGGAAAACTATCGTGAACCAAAGCAACGTGGACACTATAATAGTACTACAGTACCAACCTCCGCCAAGAGAACCTAACAAACACCGCTGACGTTGGGAAAACTATCGTGAACCAAAACAACGTGGACACTATAATAGTACTACAGTGCCAACCTCCGCCAAGGAAGACCAGCCATGGCTCTGATAAAATCCTGGCTCACGGACTCGTGGCGGCCATGTTATCACGTGACTGCTGGACACCTGCATACTGTGGCTTACTACGATAGGTCAGTACCGCCCTCTGTGTCTCTGTCTCTGTCCCTCTCTCTATCTGTGCCTGTCTGTCTTTCGGTCTGCCTGTCTGTCCGCCTGTCTCTTTCTCAAACGTCCTGATACATCATGATCTTTTTGTATATTTGTTTGCATGGCCACTCCATGCCGATACCTTTACCGTTGGAAACTAAAGGTTCGTTTTCTGCCATCTCTCTCTCTCTCTCTCTCTCTCTCTCTCTCTCTCTCTCTCTCTCTCTCTCTCTCTCTCTCTCTCTCTCTCTCTCTCTCTCTCTCTCTCTCTCTCTCTCTCTCTGTCCAGAGGGCTGGATGTAAAAAAGCATGTTATTGCGTACTCTATTACCCTCTATAAATCAAATTCATTCATTCATTCTCTCTCTCTCTCTCTCTCTCTCTCTCTCTCTCTCTCTCTCTCTCTCTCTCTCTCTCTCTCTCTCTCTCTCTCTCTCTCTCTCTCTCTCTCTCTCTCTCTCTCTCTCTCTCTCTCTCTCTGTAGGTGTAGAGAACATCTAAAATCTGTGTGAACTGATATACATGTACATGTACATAACATAAGAACTTGTATGCATGTATGTGTGTGTGTATATATTTGTGGTGGTGGGGTATGTGGTGGTGGGTGGGGGGCGTGTTTGTGGGTGTGAGTGCGGGGTTGGGGTTGGGTGGGAGGTTTTGGGGGTGGGCGTTTCTTTATTCTTGAATTGCTGTTGTGTGTCAATTGTTGCCTTGTTGTATTATATTACTTTGTATATTTTTGTTACTATTGTTGCCAGTTTT
>JAGGCT020001891.1:20000-25000 GCA_017654935.2 Phymorhynchus buccinoides
CAGCTGGGATAGATGGCAGCAATACAGACAGGCAGACAGAACGACCAGCTGGGATAGATGGCAGCAATACAGACAGGCAGACAGAACGACCAGCTGGGATAGATGGCAGCAATACAGACAGGCAGACAGAACGACCAGCTGGGATAGATGGCAGCAATACAGACAGGCAGACAGAACGACCAGCTGGGATAGATGGCAGCAATACAGACAGGCAGACAGAACGACCAGCTGGGATAGATGGCAGCAATACAGACAGGCAGACAGAACGACCAGCTGGGATAGATGGCAGCAATACAGACAGGCAGACAGAACGACCAGCTGGGATAGATGGCAGCAATACAGACAGGCAGACAGAACGACCAGCTGGGATAGATGGCAGCAATATAGACAGGCAGACAGAACGACCAGCTGGGATAGATGGCAGCAATACAGACAGGCAGACAGAACGACCAGCTGGGATAGATGGCAGCAATACAGACAGGCAGACAGAACGACCAGCTGGGATAGATGGCAGCAATATAGACAGGCAGACAGAACGACCAGCTGGGATAGATGGCAGCAATACAGACAGGCAGACAGAACGACCAGCTGGGATAGATGGCAGCAATATAGACAGGCAGACAGAACGACCAGCTGGGATAGATGGCAGCAATACAGACAGGCAGACAGAACGACCAGCTGGGATAGATCGCAGCAATACAGACAGGCAGACAGAACGACCAGCTGGGATAGATGGCAGCAATACAGACAGGCAGACAGAACGACCAGCTGGGATAGATGGCAGCAATACAGACAGGCAGACAGAACGACCAGCTGGGATAGATGGCAGCAATACAGACAGGCAGACAGAACGACCAGCTGGGATAGATGGCAGCAATACAGACAGGCAGACAGAACGACCAGCTGGGATAGATGGCAGCAATACAGACAGGCAGACAGAACGACCAGCTGGGATAGATCGCAGCAATACAGACAGGCAGACAGAACGACCAGCTGGGATAGATCGCAGCAATACAGACAGGCAGACAGAACGACCAGCTGGGATAGATGGCAGCAATACAGACAGGCAGACAGAACGACCAGCTGGGATAGATCGCAGCAATACAGACAGGCAGACAGAACGACCAGCTGGGATAGATGGCAGCAATATAGACAGACAGACAGAACGGACAGAAGCACGCACAGACAACCCAGGAGCTGTTGATGCTGATAAACAGTGGCCGATATCGCGCAGGGTTTTTAACGCCAACCTGATTTCAGCTTTGTGATGGAGCATCAAAGGGGAACTCTTTGCCCAGGGGGCTTCCTCATTTTTATTAGCGGCTCTTTCCACAACTTGGACGGTTTAATTAAAAACGTCTTTCAAAGGCGCGGAAATAATTAGGACAGATCGGGATGGGGGGGGGGGGGGGATGGGGGGGGGGATGGGGGGGGGGGTGATGGGGGGGAACAATCGTTTGGTTTTTGTAACGGCTTAGGAAGTTTAGCAGATATGTAGTTAAGCTATTCCGCCTCGCCCTCCCCCTCCCTCCTTCCCCCCAAAAAAAACACCTTATTGTCATTTTCTCCCTCTGTTCCTTCTGTCTCTCTGTGTCCCTGCATTTGTCTCCGTTTCTGTCTGTCTGTCTGTCTGTCTGTCCCACCTCTCACTCTCAGTTAAAAAGCATAATTTTTAATACTTGTGCGTGCATACATGCGTGCAACCATACACGCACACACCCGCACGTACGCACACGCGCAGACACACACACACACACACACACACACACGCACGTGCGCGCGCACGCAAGCATACATGCACATACGCAAAGATAAGCACGTGTAAAAGAGCTATACATTATAGAACAGGGCAAACACATGCAGCCTAGGGTATGAAACCGGTAACAATTTGCAATAAAAGGAGGACAAATTTAAGCATCAACTTTGGCATAATTATATCAAGCACATTGTTGGAGAATAGTAAACAAAAAAAATAAAGTGAGTACATACTGACATGAGAGAGAGAGAGAGAGAGAGAGAGAGAGAGAGAGAGAGAGAGAGAGAGAGAGAGAGAGAGAGAGAGAGAGAGAGAGAGAGAGAGAGAGAGAGAGAATGAATGACTGAATGTTATTTATAGAGGGTAATAGAGTAACATGCCTTTTTACATCCAGCCCTCTGGACAAAGTACATATATAAAAGTAGAAAATGGAAAACGAAAATCAGCAGAGACCAACTAATATAAAGCATGCAAAATACATCCTTATATTGTAACACATCAATAACAACATCAAACCTATTATTATTGACTATGCTCATTATTAACATTGAAATTGGAAGTAAGCGCATACACACGGGAAAATAAAACCTAATCCTACTTTTCACAATCTTCTTCAACATTCAGAAATTGAGAAGTGCACAAACATATGAAAAGAACAAAAACAAAACAAACAGCAACCCTTAATCATACTTTATATACTCATCATTAACATGTACTTATTTGAAAAGACACCCATGCACATAATAAAGTCAAACAAAGTATTACTTTACCTACTCATCTTAGCATGCACAATTTAAGATGTAAAAGCATGTACCCATGGCAACATGAAACCTATTCCTACATTACATTATTCATTGTTAACATGCACAAATTAATAGGTAAGCGCACACACGTAACAAAGAGCAGACATAGTCATATTGTTTGCATGCGGATACACATATTGAAAAGTAAATACATACACATGACGAAATCAAGCCTAAACCTACTTTATAATGCTCATCTTTAACATGCACATAACTACAACTTAGCCTATGCTCATCACAAAATCGAGATTAATCCTACTTTACATACTCGTAACATAATTTTATACACAATTTAAATTTAAAGCCAGTACACATAATAAAATCAAGCCTAAGCCCACTTTACATACTAATCTTAAAAATGCATCAATCGAAAATGTAAGCACATACACATGACAAAATAAAACCAAATCCTATTCTACATACTGATCTCTAACATGCACAGAACAACCAGCGAGCGAGAGAGAGAGAGAGAGAGAGAGAGAGAGAGAGAGAGAGAGAGAGAGAGAGAGAGAGAGAGAGAGAGAGAGAGAGAGAGAGAGAGAGAGAGAGAGAGAGAGAGAGAGAGAGAGAGAGAGAGAGAGAGAGAGAGAGAGAGGGACATAGAGAAATACAGATTGACGCTACATTGGTGTTGACTGGTCAACAAGGCCTATCATCCAGCTCAGTGCTATCCAGGGAATCCCACCTTGGTGTTGACTGGTCAACAAGGCCTATCATCCAGCTCAGTGTTATCCAGGGAATCCCACCTTGGTGTTGACTGACTGGTCAACAAGGCCTATCATCCAGCTCAGTGTTATCCAGGGAATCCCACCTTGGTGTTGACTGACTGGTCAACAAGGCCTATCGTCCAGCTCAGTGTTATCCAGGGAATCCCACCTTGGTGTTGACTGGTCAACAAGGCCTATCATCCAGCTCAGTGTTATCCATGGAATCCCACCTTGGTGTTGACTGGTCAACAAGGCCTATCGTCCAGCTCAGTGTTATCCAGGGAATCCCACCTTGGTGTTGACTGGTCAACAAGGCCTATCATCCAGCTCAGTGTTATCCAGGGAATCCTACCTTGATGTTGACTGGTCAACAAGGCCTATCGTCCAGCTCAGTGTTATCCAGGGAATCCCACCTTGGTGTTGACTGGTCAACAAGGCCTATCATCCAGCTCAGTGTTATCCAGGGAATACTACCTTGGTGTTGACTGGTCAACAAGGCATATCGTCCAGCTCAGTGTTATCCAGGGAATACTACCTTGGTGTTGACTGGTCAACAAGGCCTATCGTCCAGCTCAGTGTTATCCAGGGAATCCCACCTTGGTGTTGACTGGTCAACAAGGCCTATCATCCAGCTCAGTGTTATCCAGGGAATCCACCTTGGTGTTGACTGGTCAACAAGGCCTATCATCCAGCTCAGTGCTATCCATGGAATCCCACCTTGGTGTTGACTGGTCAACAAGGCCTATCATCCAGCTCAGTGTTATCCAGGGAATCCCACCTTGGTGTTGACTGGTCAACAAGGCCTATCATCCAGCTCAGTGTTATCCAGGGAATCCCACCTTGGTGTTGACTGGTCAACAAGGCCTATCATCCAGCTCAGCGTTATCCAGGGAATCCCACCTTGGTGTTGACTGGTCAACAAGGCCTATCATCCAGCTCAGTGCTATCCAGGGAATCCCACCTTGGTGTTGACTGGTCAACAAGGCATATCGTCCAGCTCAGTGTTATCCAGGGAATCCCACCTTGATGTTGACTGGTCAACAAGGCCTATCGTCCAGCTCAGCGTTATCCAGGGAATCCCACCTTGGTGTTGACTGGTCAACAAGGCCTATCGTCCAGCTCAGTGTTATCCAGGGAATCCCACCTTGATGTTGACTGGTCAACAAAGTGTTATCCATGGAATCCAACCTTGGTGTTGACTGACTAGTCAACAAGGCGTATCATCCAGCTCAGTGTTATCCAGGGAATCCCACATTGGTGTTGACTGGTCAACAAGGCCAATCGTCCAGCTCAGTGCTATCCAGGGAATCCCACCTTGATGTTGACTGACTGGTCAACAAGGCCTATCATCCAGCTCAGCGTTATCCAGGGAATCCCACCTTGATGTTGACTGGTCAACAAGGCCTATCATCCAGCTCAGCGTTATCCAGGGAATCCCACCTTGATGTTGACTGGTCAACAAGGCCTATCGTCCAGCTCAGTGCTATCCAGGGAATCCCACCTTGGTGTTGACTGGTCAACAAGGCCTATCATCCAGCTCAGCGTTATCCAGGGAATCCCACCTTGATGTTGACTGGTCAACAAGGCCTATCGTCCAGCTCAGTGTTATCCAGGGAATCCCACCTTGGTGTTGACTGGTCAACAAGGCCTATCATCCAGCTCAGTGTTATCCAGGGAATCCCACCTTGATGTTGACTGGTCAACAAGGCCTATCGTCCAGCTGTGTTATCCAGG
>JAGGCT020001892.1:0-12500 GCA_017654935.2 Phymorhynchus buccinoides
GGAATTTCCTTTTTTTTAAATTTGTCAAACAAGATCTTTGTGTGTCTACTGTATTTTTCAAACACTTCAAAATAAGCATTTGTATAAACTGTGGAAAAAGCAAACTAAAATACCTTCATAAATCATTTTTGTCTTCAGCTGCAGGGGGATATTACCCCTAGACCCTGGCTTTTCAGTGGGTTTTTTCATTTTGTGTAGTTGCACCCAATACTTAACCCTTTCACCGCCAATGTCGCATTTTTGCTCCACAATGATTTAACACCCATGTCATTAAAACCCTTGAAATCAGGGTCTGTTATTCAATGATATTGTGTTCCTAAATTTGAGCAGTAAGGATTGACCGTATTCTAAATGTGTCACAGAGAAATCCCACAATATTGCAGACAAAATCTTTTCTGTAGCCAAGTAAGTTTAATGGAAATTTTTGGCTCAAAGATGACTGGCGGTGAAAGGGTTAAAGGATCTGATGACAGAACCACAATAAGAACTCTCCCTAGCTGTGTGGTTTGGTTTCCAAATCCAATGCAATTGGACCAATGCAGCGGTTTGTCTTACATGGGTATGCCGAGACGTCGTCTCTAAATAGGCTCTGCGTTTCTCCCGTCCTGGCGATGAGCCGGGTCAGGGCTCGTTCAACTTCGCGCTTCTGGGTTGCTGCTTTCTCTCGTATCAGCTGATATTCATTGAAGGGTTGTCTGATAGCCTGGAGAACAAAAGCACAGCATGAAACTCAACAATTAGAAGACTTTTAACTCTTCTACTACAGTGGAATCCGTTTAATTGGCCATCGGATAATCGGCCAAAGCCGCTTAATCGGCCAATTTCCTCTGGAACGGAATTTTTTCTTCTTAAGCATGTGTTATTTTGTTCGTTTTTACGGCCAAAGCTGAAATCTTCAATTTCGCTTTATTGGCCACTTTTTCTCTCTAATTTTTCCTCTTTACCCCTTTTTGAGAGGGAGAACAACAGAGGCAGACAAACTGACAACACGCTTTTGACGTTTACATGGTTGAGTGTGAAGTTGGAAGGTGAGCTGTTGTCAATTGAAAGACCCTGCATGGCGTTAAAATCACTCAAGAAAACAAAATCATTGTCTTTTACTCGTGCTTCTGTCAAGTTGTAGGATTAATAAACACACACACACATCACAAAAAGGGAAAGAATTTGAATTTGAACTGCAACATTTAATTTTGACGTCATTGCTTTTGACTTGCATAATTGCGTCATACAGTATCTCGATGTTCGTTTTATCGGCCGATTCGCTTTATCGGCCATATTTTTCCTGGTCCCAAAAGTGGCCGATTAAGCGGATTCCACTGTACCAAGTATTACTTAGACTTTACCGTTGCGCACCAAGTAATTTTTGCCGCTGCACTGATTTTCGCACACACTCACTTTAAAAATTCATTAAAAAAATACTCGCTCGAATCATCACTAAATTTACCTGCTGCAAACCCAAGATCGTTTCAACACTTTCGATGCTCTTTTTGATTCGCCTAAGTTCAGATTCTGCCACTTTTTCCACAGTAAATGCTTCGTCGGCACTATCGCCATCTTGTAGAGGTTCACGTCAAAAGTTGTCAGTTTCCATCGTCGAAAACGCGACGAAAATCGATTGAAAATTACAAAATTTAGCCTACAAATGAAGATGGCGGAAGGTTGTGCTTTCCCTGAGCGAACTGCGCATGTCACGGAAGTAAAGGATGTGATGTCACTTCATATAATAGCGCAAAGGGGGACACCGGGGTTTCCCTAGTATCTGGCGGTCAAACCCGCCCGTGGCTAGCAACGGTATACGGTAAACCGGCAGGTCAACCCACCGACGGTAGTAGAAGAGTTAAGAAAAGAATGGTTACACATATTTTTTTATATTTTAAAAATTAATTTATCATTTAAATGCACACCTTTTTAAGCTAGAAAGTTGAAAACAATAGCTAAGACTTTATGATAGATAAGGCTAGCTTTCTTTAAGGCGGAATTATTTGACTTTGATGGGCATAAATGATGCGTGGTGTAGAGTGGCACAGTGGTAACGTCAAGTTCGCGAAAATATCGTGTCAAGTAAACCAGAGCATTAATGAAACGTAGTAACCTGGGTACAGGGGAACTATGAATTTTTTTCCTCTCACTTTGCACTAGGCCTTAGCGCAGGGTCTGAAGAGTGGAGTCTTTTCGGATGAGACGATAAACCAGTGGAGGTCCCGTGTCAAGAAAACCCGAGTGTGCCCATGCACTTAGCACACGTCCCGTAAACCCAGTGGCAACGAAAAAGTTGTCATTTGGTCAAAATTTACCCCCGCCCCCTTTTCTTCCTCATCATTCACACAAAAAATCGCATGCAAAAAAAAAAATTAAAAAATGGGTGGCGCGCCTGTGGCTGCGACGCACTCTCCAGGTGGGAGCAACCCGAATTTCACAGAGATGCCTCTGTGACTATAAAGTACCTAATACCTAATATAGCGCTTATCCTTTAAGCCCTAAATGATCACATTCCCCAACAGACAGTGGGCGCTCACGTCAGTCTTGATGTAGGTGTGAGGGTCGGGGAAGGCGGGCAGGTGGTCTGGGATGTGAGGGGGGTGGTGCCGCCTCTCCCCCACCTGCAGAGTCTTGGCTGGAGGCTGGTGAGCGCTGAGCGCCGCTGAAACATGGGACAACAAGATGGCAACGCCATGTAAGCCGTACTCCCAAATCAACATAAAGAACCAAAACAAGTAATACAAACTCCTGCAGAATCAGCGGTGGCTTCCTTAAGTTGTTTTCAGCTTTAACCCTTTCGCCGCCAGCCATTATTCAGCAAAAATATTTCATTAAACTTACCTGGGTAGAGAAAAAAATCCGTCTGCAATATTGGGGATTCCTCTGTGACATGTATAAAGTAAGGCCTAACCCCGCCTCCCAAAATTAAGAAAACAGGGTCTTTGGATAACAGACCCTGATTTGATGCCTTTTAGTGACATGGGTGTTAAATAATTGAGGTGTACAAACGCGACGTTGGCGGTGAAAGGGTTTAAAACAAATCTGTAACTAAAATTTAAAAATCAAACTCACAGGTAGTAAATTTGCATGGTTCGTCATCTGAATAAATTGATATCATCATACAGTCATGAACTTCATTATCAGGACACTGGGGACTTCTTCGGACACTTTTTATTCTGATCAGTTCAGTTTCGGTATACAATCATGGGTGTTTCGCAACGTAACATTAGATCTTGAACTTTAAAGAAATTGCCTGCCAGTGCCTTCCTTTCATTTAATGATGTTTTGTTGTTGTTTTCGTTCCCCAGCGTAAACGCTCTGGGGGCACACCCAGTGCCATGTGAACATTTCGCATGGCCTTGGGTGGGAAGATTATGTGCATGGCTGCTTTTAAAGGGCCCCGCCACATGGGCGTCCATACTCCAACTTCAGGGGAATTTAATGATGATCAGGGGTCGCGCTAACGCATGTTTCTTGCGTATTTGACGCGTTTTAAAAATCGCTGACGCCTTTTTACGGTGTTTACGCGTAACCCATACGCAAAATGACGTCCGCTCAAAATCGCATCTGAGTCTAGATGGTGAATCATACTTTAGAAGTCCTACGGTCCCTACACGTATAGTGGTTCTGCTACACCAAACATTGGAACAGACCATAGAAAAGTGCCACTGCTTTCAGAGGAGGTAAGTATCCCATCGTTTCTCTTTTATTAGTTATCCAGATTCCGTCCAGTACTTCCGTCCGTAGGCGCAGTGCAGTGTGGCGGGAAAATCACTGTAAGCGCATTGTCTGACAGGGCTCATGTCGACTTTAGTGAATAAAAATGCATGTCTTTGTTGCTGGTCTTGTTTTCATTGTTTTTAGCTTAGATTTGTCATTTTGTTCTTTGACGCGATTTTTTGCTTCCCTTACGCATTTCTTTGCCGACGTCGCGTAAGCAAAACATGTTTTCAAAAACACTAGCGCGACCCCTGGATGATTTATATAAAACTTTTATTTAACTTTCAGATTTCAATGAATAATCATATGCAAATCTACCAAGAATTACTGTTTTAACCAACTTTTCTATCAAATATAATATGCAAATTGTCGAGCAACAGAGATGGGTGAATGCTGTAAGAGCACAAACAACAAAATGATGCGTATTACTACAACCGTACGAGCTTACCAACAGAGATTCTCAAACTGTTTTTCTTACTGGATATGTGTGGTCTTCAAGTTCACGCATTGGATCAGACTATACACTAAAATTCTATACTTTCAGTCTCAGTGCACTGTATTTGCACCACGCAAAAACTCTGTAGGCCTACAAAGTGATAAATCATACATACATGGGTGCAACTTCTGGTATACAAAGATTTCCTGTTTTTGAATTTTACCAGAATAGGAAGCTCCTTACAAGATCTTTGTGTGTCTACTGTATTTTTCAAACACTTTAAAATAAGCATTTGCATAAATTGTGGAAAAAGAAAACTAACATACCTTCATAAGTCCATTTTTGCTTCAGCTGCAGGGGGGACATTACCCCTGGACCCCGGCCTTTCAGTGGTTTTTTTGTGTAGTTGCACCCATGTGTATTAGATCAGTGAACAATAAAGCGAGAATCTTGGAAACCAAACCCCAATTTTTCTACATTTCTTCTAAGACAAAAGAATAAATCAGTAAAAATCTTCTCTTTTTTTTTTTTTGGGGGGGGGTCAAACTAACAAACCAATTGCCTTTGTGACAGTATTTTCACAATTTAAAAAATGAAAGACACAAACACACACACACAATTTGAGCTATGCTTAGACCATTATACAGGCATGGGCAGGCATGGGAATTGGAAAATTGAAAAAGCACTGAAACTAGGGGGGTCCGGGGGCATGCCCCCCCGGAAATTTGTTTGACATTTATATCGAAATCTGTGCAATCTGGTGCATTCTGTACATATAATTCCTTTTTTTACATTGCAAAAAAGTACATATTCTTAACGACGAGATGGTCTTTTCTTTACCGACGAGATGGTCTGTGAGCGCGGTCACTCCACGGCCTCCATACTGCACATGCTTGTTACAGACGATGCATCGCGCCTCGCCTGGCAATTCCACTTTTCGGAATCGTGTGCCAACACGTTCTTTTCTCACAGTTCCTTTCCATCGTATTTCGTGGACAACTGCCACCCAATCCCACCTCCATGGATTTAAACAGGACGAATCGTCAAATGTCTCGCCTCGTTGAACGATGCGAACCGCCATTTTTGTCAAAGCGAGCGGAAACAGGAAGAGAAGACCGGTGCGTGCGCGAGATCGGTGCTCGATTATTTTGACCCCGTGAAGAAATTGCACCACAGATTTTTTTTTTCCGCGGACAGCATTCTTTTTTCAGCGGTCAGGATTTTTTTTTCAGCGGAAATTTGCGGATCCACGGACAATTCCCATGCCTGATGGGGTTGAGGAATCAATTGAAAAGCATGTGTCAGAGGACAAAGCCCTTTGAAGCTGAAGCTTTTTTTGTTGTTGTAATCTTAGCCTTAACTCATTCAACACTGGCCGATTGCTTCCCTTCACAACCGTTCAACACGAGAGTATGCTATAGCATGCATAAGTGTTTAAACATTCACACTTCACAACTCAGCAAACCATGCAACCCAAGCTGGTATAAAAACTTGTGTTCCTCTACGGTCCCTTAATAGTTTTCAACCAATGAAATGACTTCTAGTCCATTTTTAGGACGGCAATGAATGAAAACGAGTCACTACCCCTCTCTTTGTCTTCTTTGTCATGCTTTTTTACAAATCGGCTAGTATTAGTAATAAACATTTTACTTTGGAATTATAACATATGTTAGCTTTTATTGTTATAAATACAACAAATGTTCAAAACTGTACCGCTAAGCGTTATTTAAAAAATATTTTTAAAGTAATGATGCAAACCTGCCTAGTGTTGAACGTTTGTGCGAGGCATGTATGCTATAGTGTACTCTCGTGTAGACAGAGTTACAAACAGCATTAGAAATAGAACTGATAAAAGTGATTATATATTCAGTTCATTTGTATTCACTCATAACAAGTAATTCTTACTCAGTTGGTTTCTTTTTATCCCTCCCCCCCCCCCCCCCCCCCCCCCCCCCCCACAAAAAGTCCTCTTGGACTGGTCATAAAAAAAACCTAAAATTTGCTGAAAATTCCCATGCCTGGTTAATACAACACAATAATTATACATACGTGGCATGAAAACCAATTTGTTTGCTCTCTTAGCATGGGCAGGGATTCCTCGTATGTCCAGACCTGCACAGAAGAGGACAACAAAATACTTCATTAAAACTTCTCTAAAGCAAATACTTTTTCTGTCAGTTTCAATAACACGCGGCTCTTTGAACTTTTTCACTGAAATACTATACTGTATAGTGTAACAAAGAGTATTTTGCTGTGGCTTACCGAATGGGGTATGAACGAGTTGGAGTCAATAATTGTGTGTATGTGTGTGTGTGTGTGTGTGTGTGTGTGCGTGTGCGTGTGTGCGTGCGTGTGTGTTAGAGAGAGAGAGAGAGAGTTGCTTTGCATATGCGCTGTTGGTGGTTGGTGTCACTCTTGAATGTTGTTTTTTGTTATCTGTTGATGAATAATTGATTGTAAAGCGCTTTGGGCTCATCTGAGGTAAAGCGCTATATAAATGTACTGTTATTTTTATTATTATTATTACTATTATTATTTCTTCTGTCAATAAAATGATCTCTCATCAGAGAATAAAATGTGGTTTTATTTCTAAGCAGTCTACTATAGTCTATAGACAAGAATCTGAACAAGCAATAACAACTTTGAAATGACAAATTCCTCTCAGCAATCGTGTCAGGTATAACTGGCAAAACTAGAAGAAAAAAAATCAATAGAGACCTATCAGTATCACCTATGTTTTAGCTTTACACAAACACCATTACATAAATTAAGAAGATGGCAGGTCATCTAATGATATAAAATGACATTTCTTTTATTTGCAGGACATTTTGTTCATAAATATTTTTTATATGTTGTTGTTTTTCCACAGCTTAAACTCTGGGGGCACTCTGAACATGTCGCATGGCCTTGGGTGGGAAGATTACGTGTATGGCTGCTTTTAAAGAGCCCCGCCACATGGGTGGCCATACTCCGACTTCAGAGGAATATATATATATATAAGAATACTTGCGTTATGAATTTTAAAGTTAGTCATTTGTTTCAATAATTGCATTTCAAATGCTTTGATGTTTTTCAGTAGTATCATTTTTCTATGATGTTGTTGTACATGTATGTATGTCATGCATTTCTGATATATTTTCTCTGTCTTGAGATAATAAAGTATATTGGATTGGATTGGACTGGATATAAATGTACTTGCACTTGCAGTTCTTAACTTAAGACTAGAGAAAGAGGGAGAGAGCAAGGCCGAGCAAACATGTGAGACAGGACTTGCAATACATATACATGGCATTTAATTGATTTAGCGTGGGCAAGTAAAAGAGTGTACTGTCGTCACAAGACAAAGATTTGTTGCTCTTAACTCAAAAGCGTATTATAGCCTTATGAATCATGTGAAATGTGTCAGATGCATGTCTTTGTTGAATCAATCTGGCCACTTTTGTCCACATTTCAACCTCCTGAAGTCACCAGGGCTCACAATCGTCCCACAAAAAGAGGGGTCCCAGGGACTCCTTTAACACTTACAGTATACAGGGTCATAGAGGCAGGATAGAGGGTCCCACTCCCAGTGGCATTGCAAATGCTAAAAAGAATGTTTTTAGTGCATCCCTGGGACCCCCTGCACATTCTTTTAGAGAGTCCTTGAGAATTTTAGTGCTTCATAGACCCCCAAATGGGGGTCCCTGGGACCCCTGGTCACATGCCAGATTTCGTCAACGGCATCTATAGTCTAGAGATACAAAACTCCATAAAACTGTTTACTTTTGTTTGGCTTTTGCTTTCTAATTGTTGTTCTTTGTTGGGTCTTTGGGATAAATGCCATGGCATGCCTAATTGTTGCAATACTATTACTAGCGACAATTTTGCAATTTTATTTATCACGATTCGTACAGAAGTTATATAGGCTCTAAACGGTGGAACATATTCATGTGTTTGTCATATACACATGCATGCACATGCACACACACACAAAGAGAATGAGAGAGAAAGAGAGAAGCACAGAATTGGGAGTATAATATTAATAGTTAATATGCTAGGAACACTAACCCATATCAACCAGTGTTATGACCACATCGCTGACCATTGCATCTGTGCGACCTCCCAGTTCTGCATAGGCCCTTGTGGAACGGCCAATTTCTGAAATATCTGCAAAGTTATCATCATATGCAAGTATCGTGTAATATTCCTTTGTATTTCAGGTCCATCAACAACAAAATTAGACATGCGGCTAAACAGAGGACGTTTCGCCAGAGACCATGTAGGCTGGCTGAAGCCATCTCTACAATGACATGGGCCAGACAAAGGCCTAATTTTCAAGTTTTTCACAAGGTTTTTTTCCGTTTTCTTTTTTTTCTAAGCTATTTCCTAATCCTAGTCCATTCCCTAACCCTATCCCCTGTCTTGACCGTACAGTTCTAACCCTAAGCAGCAAAGTCGGACAAAGGCTTAACTTTTGCATTTGTTCTCACTTTGCCGCAGTGAGTTTGCGAATTTCGGAATGTTCTCTTTGTTTGCTTTGGGGTGGGGTTTTTCAGTTCTAACTTTAACCTTAACCCCATTTCCAACCCTATCCCTATACGGCTTTCCTGGCCGATCAGTTCTAACCCAAACCTTTTACTGGTTTAAGCTTTAACCCTATCCATATATGCGAACCCATGGAGGTGGCGAAACGTCCTGTTTAGCCACATGTATTTTTTAATTTCATTCTTGCAGAGATATACTACTATTCAGTGATGTCCCGAGGCCCCAGTCATAGGACATTGACCAGTATTAAAATTGAAAATGTCCTATTGCGTTCTCCCCTGTCAGGACAAAGGTCTGATTCAAATTTTTAACACTGGCATGCTTTTGTCTTATTATTGATTTCCGCAAGAGCTAGGACATTGTCCAGTTGATTTATCTCATCTCAGGACAGTTTGTCATATCAATTTTCGATCCTTGGTATATCACTGCTATTACTAGACTACATTATGTTAGACATGTTACTTTTTTTTTGTTAGTGAAAATTGTCAGCAAAATAGCAGATTAATAGTATTAATAACACCCCCTTCTCCATTTCTCGGTTCTTTCCGTTTTTACAGTCCTGCCTTTCTTCTTCTTCTTTTGCATTCTTGGGCAAAATGGCGAATTACCGTAATTTATGGCCTATTAGGCGCAACTTTGTTACTGAAATTTGACCCCTGCGCCCAATCCAGCGCATGCGCCCTTTGTATACTCTAAACAGAAAAAAGTAAGAGGGTCGAGAGTTGAAATGAACAACTCACCATGCTCTGGTAGCTTCCACAACAAACCGACAACAGTTCACTCACATTGCATTAAAATATAGTTATATTAGGCTTCCACTTCCGTCACTGGCCCTGTAATGATGCTACTTTCGCTGATCGTTTCGTTCTTCCTTTTTTTGATTTATTTGGTTTTATGCGCCCTATCTTTGTTCAAATTACGAACAAAAAATTTAAACCAGGGGGTGCGCCTTATGTGCTGTGTCGCCTTATGGGCCGTAAATTACGGTAATACCCCCTTCTCCATTTCTTTCCGTTTTTACAGTCCTGCCTTTCTTCTTCTTCTTCTTTATCTGCGTTCTCGGACCATAAGGCACACTATCTGTGAGTACTTTTTTCTTTTTAATTAACTGAGTTCTGTCCCGTTTCCAATCATGTTGATTGTTGGAAGAAAGCTGTCACCATTTTTTCTCTTTGACACATGAATAAACAAAAAATAGACCAATGGCAATGCTCCAACAAAATCGTACCTCCTTTTGCAAATCATAGACAGAAAATGCATATATATACAGCAAGTTAACTAAATTTTTTCCTCATTTTATCAGAACTACTCCTGAGATTTACTCATATTTTTTTTCTTCTCGTACCTACTTACTCAAGTTTGTGAGCCAAAAAAGGCAATCAGTGGCCATCGAGAGGGTCCAGAGACGAGCAACAAGGTTGCTAAGAGAATGCAGAGGCATGAATTATAATGAAAGACTTAAGTACCTGGACTTACATTCTTTAAAAGGCAGATGACTTAGAGGGGACCTAATTGAGACTTACAAAATTTTCCATGGCCTTGACAACATACATATTACTAACATTTTTCAATTATCTAACTATATTAAAACAAGGAATTCTGAATTTAAAATTTTAATGGGACACATCAATACTAACTTAAGAAAAAACTCACTTTCTAACCGAATCGCACAAGTTTGGAATGCTCTTCCAGTCCAAGTGAAAGAAGCACAAAATACTAATATTTAAAAATGTTCTACTGTTATAGACAGTTGTCCCAATTTTAATAAATTGTTTGGTAAAGGTCAAGATGTGCCCTAACCCTAACCCTACCCCCCACCCTATAAGACGGAAAAACGCAACGAACCACAACTGTGCCAAATCGCGGTGTACTGCAGTACATAGTGGGGGGTAGGGTTAGGTTTAGGGCTAGGGTTAGGGCTAGGGTTAGTATTCCAAAAAGGTTATTAGCTAAAAATGTTCCTAAAATAGTAAAATACAGCTTTATGTATGGTAAGAAAGGCAAAAACGGAGAAATACAATTAACCGAGAAATGCAGGGGGGGTGGCACATCTTTACCTTTACCAATTGTTTTATGATTATGATGAATAAATTTATTATGAGTGCGCAAACGCAACCCATATTGATAAAAAGTACGAAGGGGATGCTTGATACAATGATAGGCTGCGAGGCCTAGGCTGATGAAGCCAGTCCCTCTACTATGTCTATACTATACTAAAGAGAAAATTTGGTGAAGGGTAACAAGTAAAACAAGTAAAGTTTTTAAACTATAACAAAATCAGGAGGTAACATCAGTGCCTCACTCTGAGATAGAGAGAGAGAGAGAGAGAGAGAGAGAGAGAGAGAGAGAGAGAGAGAGAGAGAGAGAGAGAGAGAGAGAGAGAGAGAGAGAGAGAGAGAGAGAGAGAGAGAGAGAGAGAGAGAGAGTTCTAATTCTTATTCTTACACGCTTGCAAGCCTTCAACCATTGTTTCAAGAGCGGATTCCTCTGCATTTCCAAAACCCACTTCAGAGACTAATGCAGAAACGGCGACTTTAAGCGCCTTCCGTCGGGAAACAGCATGTCCATCACTATCAAGAGACATTATTGTGGAAAATAGCACACTGTGAAGTGTCACTTCAATAATTTGTGTGCAGTGGAAATTACCGGAAGTACAAAAATGGGAAAGGGGGGTAAGTTTGAGTGTAAAAATTGCAGAAGCCTGTCCACCGACGCAATTTATTCCCAAATTTACACACACACACACACGCGCGCGCGCGCGCGCGCGCACATGCACGCATACACGCACGCACTCGTACACACATGACACACACACACACACAAAGTCCCAAGAGTCCGGGGGGACTTAACGGTCGTGCATGACACACTCTGCCGCACTAATACATCAGTGCGGGGCCCGGGTGTCTCCGGCTAGACCAATATTTAATTTATTTCCTTAAAGTTATAAATCTATTTCATCAAATTATTATCCTTTACATATAGCAAACGGAGTCAGTATCAAAATACTTAAATCAGTATTCCTGACTATCTTGGCTCTATCTTTTCCCCATAATATCTCATCTTATCTCACTATCTACCCTATCTTTGCTGAACTTATTTTCTTTATTTTTTCGTACTACCCCTTAAAGTGCAGCAGAATCTTCAGCGTGATGACGTTGGCTGCCTAAGGCGAAGAAGAAGAAGAAGAAGTCATAAATTATCTCCTTTGAGTTAGACTAGCATCAGTGGGTCTTGCACAACATCATCAGTCTCCAAAATCAGATCCCCCGAAGTCGGAGTGTGGTTGCCCACGTGTTGGGGCAATCAAGAACGCACGCACGCACGCACACGCACACGCACGCACACGCACGCACGCACGCACACGCACGCACGCACACGCACACGCACGCACGCACACGCACGCACACACACACACACACACACACACACACACACACACACACACACACACACACACACACACACACACACACACACACACACACACGTATATGCACACACACACGTACATGCACACACACACACACACACACACACACACACACGCACACACACACACACACACACACACACACACACACACACACACACACACACACACACACACACACACACACACACACACACACACACACACACACACACACACACACTGACACGCGCGCGCGCACACACACACACATCGACAACAGCTGGTTGAAATCAATTCTGTAAGGTCAAAGTTACTCCCGATAAAGTTTGGTGTTCCCCAGGGATCAGTCTTGGGGCCACTTCTATTTTCAATCTACATTAACGACTTGCCTTTGTACATTAAATGCTGTTGTGAAATGTTTGCTGATGA
>JAGGCT020001892.1:17500-34701 GCA_017654935.2 Phymorhynchus buccinoides
AAGTACTATTATAATGGTCAATGTCTTTAGGTACTTTATATTAATGTGACCCAGCCAGTCACAACGTGACCCAGCCAGTCAGGGGAGCATTATTCATCATTCCAAGAGTGGGGTGAAACGCTCTCAATGGCTGTTGGGTGGCAGTCAACAGCTGGGCAGCGCAGTCAACCTCCCTCACTATTGGGGGTTGGCTGATTTGACATGGGGGCAGATTCGTGCAGCAACTGCCCTGCGAAGATCTCTCACTTAGGGTGCCTCAGTACGTCCCTAACGTAAGAGTTAACCCTGTAGTCGCACCTTAGCGTCACGCCATGTTAATGTGGGTATTCCTTCAGGGACATGGAGCAGGGTGGGCATGACCTGGTCATGGCGAACGCGGCACGGGCGCGGACAACCGGCGCGATAGCAAGACTAGTTCTTGGCTCCTTCTTCAAGGGGTGTGTATGGGGATGGGGGGGTGGAGCTAGACCGGTCAGGGTAGAAGGAGAGAATCAGCCTTGGCAGGCAGTTCATCTAGGAGAACGAACACTGATTTGAAACCCATGACAACCACTGGGCAGACCGAGCTCTCCAGCCTTGGCAGGCAGTCGGTCTAAGGGCGGGGCAACCCCTACAGAAAACATAGAGCTGAACTTTCGGAGTGTATCACTACCAGGCAAGCGCACGCTCTCTAGCAAACCATGGTACCACCAACTTATCACCATCATGTCTACACGATCAAAACGTTCTACAAATGGTGTTCGCCCATCATTGTGCAGCAACTTGGATGGTCCTTGCTGTGCATGGCCTTGAGCCAGCAGATAGTCGATGCCCAGTGGACGGATCCAGTTACATGGGGGCAGATCCGTGCAGCAACTTGGATGGTCCTTGCAGTGCATGGCCTTGAGCCAGCAGATAGTCGATGCCCAGTGAACGGCTCCAGTTACATGGGGGCAGATCCGTGCAGCAACTTGGATGGTCCTTGCTGTGCATGGCCTTGAGCCAGCAGATAGTCGATGCCCAGTGGACGGCTCCAGTTACATGGGGGCAGATCTGTGCAGCAACTTGGATGGTCCTTGCAGTGCATGGCCTCAGGCCAGCAGATAGTCAATGCCCAGTGGATGGCTCCAGTGTTAGGCATCACGACAAGACTAAGACTTGAGACATCCGTCTGAACGACCCAGTATTGACTGCGGACCCTAGTTATGTTCAAGGGTTCGCAAAGCAACATTGGGATCAACGAGGACCAACTGCCATGGCCAGGGAACGCTGTCAGTGATCACCCCTCATCTTCACCCCACCCCAGGAAGACTTTGTCTTCAGACAATGTGTCTCTAGGAGCTACCCGCTAATATGACGTTAAACTAACCTTCATTGCACTGTCAGAGGCGTTTCAACGTGTCCTAATGTAATGCTGGATCAGGTGAGGGAAAATATTGATTCTAGTAGTAGGATAGCAACAGAAAGGCAAAAATCCCAAATTAACCCTTTTTCCTAAAAGAAACCTGTTGGAAATCACAGCTTTTACTAACAAATATTTCAGTTTTTACACCTATGCCCCCCCCCCCCCCCACACCCCCCCCACCCCCCTCACATGGCTTGGGTACACAGAAGAAGAAAGGCTCATCTTCATGTTTTGTTTGGCTTGATGTGTTTCAGAAGCAGTGATGAGGATGACACCATTGACCTGTTGATGACTTGCTCCATGGTACCAGAAGTCACGTCAAAGGGTCAGCGCCAGAACAGTCTCACCACCCTCAAAGACGGGGACTCCGCAGAGGGCTCCATGTATTCTCCTCCACCAAAATCTCCCCCTCGAAAATCCACCAAGCTGGCAGAGGAGGCAAAAAATGCGCCAGTTTGTACACGTACTGCCGCTGCCTGTGTTAAGCAAAGTCCGCAGCAAAACAAGCGCTTTACTGTGGAAGTGATCAAAGAGGCACCCAAACAAGCTGATGCTGACGTAAGCAGCGAGGAAAAAGAGAAGCAAATAGGTCATGTTCACACTCTTGCAGCCTCTGACGAAGATCATCCAGATGGGGAAAGGAATTTGCCTTTAGGGATATCTAACACGGAAAATACCAGGGATAACAATAGCGTCTTTGAAAATGCTAGTCTTAACCTTCCTGTCGCGGAAAATGAAATGAACAGACTAGTGAGTGATAATCGTCAAATGGATCGCATTTCTTCACCTGACCTTCAGAAACAGGAAAATGAAGAAAATCTTCAATGTCATGAAGCGGAAAATGATGAAACCTTTCCTTCCATTTGGGCTCAATCAACAGAAGACCAGGAGCCACCGAAAGAGAAGACTGGAAACGAAGATTCACCGGAAAAGGACAAAGAATCCCACAAACATGACAACAAAACTGAAAAACTTCTAATGAATGTTGGCGATTTTAATGCTGATGATGAAATGTCCAAAACCATTATGGAAATAGAGGAAGCAACTGCCATGACTCTGTTGCTTCTCCGAGGAGCGCTTCCTTGTGAGACCAGTGAAGAAGTAGAGAGAGGAGCTGGAGACGGAGGGGCAGTTGAAGTCAGTGGAGCCAACTTGATGGAAGAGAACCAAGACACTGACGAGAGAGCGGGGATTGCAGCTATGCTGAGCGACAGGTCCAAGTCATCCTGTCAGATTGAACAGCTGCAAAGTGAACACAGCCAGCTGGACAGCGCACACAGCGATAATCAAAGCGCCGACGAGAGAGACGGGCTTTCTGACACGCTAGATGAAGGATCAAAATCATCATCCTCTCAGCTGGAAGAGTTACTCACCGATCACAGTCAGATACCCGAGGGACCTAACATGGAACACTGTAGCCTACAGCCGCCGCAGAACAACGATGAAACGGTGACACAGCACGCCCAGTCAGGAGAAAATGACAGCAGTGCTGCCTGTGCATGCGCCGAAGACGCGCAACAACCCAATCAAAATATCACAGCCGATGCAAGTCGAGGGCTCAACTTGCGCGCAGTTCGTGGTGCTATTGTCCCACAGAACCCTACAAGTCACAGCGCTGCAGCAGCATCTTTCTTAGAAGAGAGGACGGAGGAGAGTTTGCTGTCCCCGATGATACCGGCCAGTCCTGGGGCAGCAGCTTCCTCCGGTGACTGGGAAGCTGCAGTACCTCAGCGGTCAGAGGTCCCTCAAAATATCCACGGTGGACAAGCAGCCTGTGCATCGTCTGCTCGATCTCGCACCCGTGAAACGGATGTTGAAACCCATCACCCAGCAGCAAGACACCAACAAGAAGCTAGCTCTTCGGTCATCGAAGTTCATGTAGCAGATGTCACAGGATCCATGACCCCGTCTCGGCGAGATGGGACTTCAGCCCAGCCAGACGAGGTCTCTCACACGCTTTTGCGTGAACAACAGCAACAAAATCGATCCTTCAGAAGAACCGCCGAGATCGTAAACACGCAAGATGCGGGGAAACCTGAAATGTCAGAGGAACGTTCTGAAGAAATGGAGCCAAATGTTCAGGATTCAACCGAGAACGAGGCAATGGAAAGTTCTCGAGGGATACCAGTGCAGTTGAAGATGAATGATTTAAATGCAGAACCAGAACCGGTCAACAACCAGGCTGCTGAAGTGGACACTGACAAATCTCAGAAAGATGCTATCTGAAATCAAGAACAGAGAAATTAAAGTAAAAGAGCAGTTTTATATCAGCCACACGCAAAAGGTTGTTGATTCGCTATTGCCTTTTTAACACTTGATACATTCATTTCACAATTTATTAATGTGGGTACAGAGGTTCAAGCAAATAAGCATACTCTTATTTCAATTTATACCAACCACTGCTGAAATGGATGGCCGTCATTAAGTTATCCTCAACTAAAATTTTCTTGTGAAGAACTTTTTAGATTAGAAAAGTCCAAACAATTTCCCAAAATGATGATTACACTATCTTATTAACATACATGGTACACGGTCCCCAGACAGAATTCTTTGGTAGATCTCTCAAGGGTCTGATAGGGCCTATCCTTGCGAAAAATGTATTTTTTCATTAAAAAAAGCTTCTTTTTAAAAAAAATGCAGTGATTTTATGTTCAAAATATTACACTCACAGCTGACGTCATTAAATGGGGTGATATGCATGTAGGATGGCACAGCTAATTGTAGGTAGTGGAGACCGAGATAGCGTCAATCAATGACGTCAAGCGTATTACCGGTACAGGTAATTTTTTTTCATTGGTCGATACAAACACACTGAATTTATTTTAAAGAAAAAAAGATGAAGTTCTTTTATCGTTGTATCTTCCATATGATTTAAGATTTTGATAAGCCTTACATTGATTGTTTGTTAATAGGAGAGTTTATAGTAGTTTAGCAACAGTGTCACCAGCAGTGGGTTTTTATTTTTATTTTTTATTTTTTTTATGTTAAGGAAGTAGCAGTTGTGGGAGAAGCTTGTTAATAATAATAATACAGATTTCAAAACCACCACTTCTCCGGAAGACGGAGTGTGGCTGCCCATGTGGAATCAAAAACGGTCACACACATAATGTTCTCATCCCTAGCCGATGCATTTTTTGTACCGTAGTCTTCAAGTGCTTCGGCTGTTGGGATGATCCCTGGAGTATTTTAGTCGCAAACAACAACAAACCCACCACTGAGCCTTGGGGGATTCTTGAGAACAGAAAAGACTTTGGTGTAGTAGTGGCTTTCACACACACACACACAAATGTCATCTAACGTAAAGGTCTCAATCCAAGTTTCATCTGACCAGTAATCTCATTATGATGCCGGTTTGGGTGAATAATAAGTGGAAGATTAAATCGCATGCATTGGAAAAGTCCACTAGGCACTGGTCATATGTCGGCTGGCTTCACTTTCTCTACTTTGTATAAGAATTTTCACCGTGGGGATACCGGGGGGGTGTCTTTCATAAAAATAGTTCCCCCACCTTCTGGAAGTTCTGTGCTTGTAACTTCCTGTAATCTGCCACTCTCTTTGATTCTGTCTTTTTCCATTTGCTTTCTATCATCTACTATCTTTCTGACTTATTGGCCCATTCTCCTGCCCGTTTTTTTTATATATAAATATTCCAAATTAATTTTTCTCCTTTGAGCTCCTCCGAATTCGGAATGTATCGGCTGTACGCAGCGGGGAGACCAGTGAAAACTGAAAACCAGACGCATACCTACCTTACCCATTATGACTATATGGCCTGGGAACACAGAAGAAGAAGAAGTATAAGAATTTATTTTCAAGCAAAAGCAAATAAATGACTCAATTTTTCATTGTATTGATGCAGATTTCATAAAAAGCTTACGTTGCAGGATCTTAAAGACGAGAGAGTCATAGTCTGTGGAACCGATTCCACAATCGCGAGCAACAGAAACTTGAAGAGAAAAAAATCAAGAAGTTATGATCAGTTCATGATCAATCCAGGTGTGCAGTGCATTCATAACAAGTCAATAATGCGTGTGTGATTTCAGGATTGATCAAAAGTAAAGTAAAATTAATGCGTGAATTTATGATTAATCAGGATCGATGCACTTACACTTTACAGGCAGTCAAGATGCAGGCTGTCACAAACCAAACATTCATGTTTTTTCTCCCATTTTATTTTTTATTTTACTGCTAAAAAGAAAAATTTAAAAAACTCACAAAGGAATTTTAAACAAACATGACTTACCTTTTCTTGAGTTTTCAGCAGATCTTTTGAAATTCATGCTTAATAATATGTAAAAAATCCAAAAAATCCTTTCAAACCAAATTGAGAAAAAGGAAAACATGAATTGCATAAACCAATAATTCACAACATATTTATTGCACAAAACCACAGAAAATAAAGCAGAGAAAAAACAACAAATTAATGAAATTTATTATTTTGTTATAGCTGGGCAAGAGACATTCTCACTCTTGCAACTATGACACGGAAGTGCAATATCAAGTAGCAGTAGTAGTAGTAATTAGGGCTAGAAATGGGCCTTGCAGCCCTTTTACGCCTTTTTGTTTGTGACTTTGATTTGTTTCAAGGTGGCTTGCTTTCTACACCTAAACTAAAATTTAACAAAAATATGGAATGGACTTTTTCTTCTTTTTTTTAATTCATCGAAAGTAGTATAAAAAATTGACATCATTGTGTCTTTGTCCAGAAGATTTTTGAATATATTTATGTTAGGTGCAGCCTTAACGTTAGTTGACAAATTACTCCAGCATTGAACAACTCGGCTAGAAAAGTAAAACTTGCGAAAAGAATGCATCAGTACTAAAGCGAACACTTATATAGAGAAATGAATGAAAAGAAGACGGAGAAATGAAGCCAAACTGGAATTTAGAATGTTCTTTTCACAACAAGTACATGTAACACATTAAAAACATTGAGATGAAGCGAGATTTAAGTGTGATCAAATTGTGACGTTTATCTCGTACATTTATTTATTAATTTTTGTTTTATATATGTTTAGACAAAACCAAGTGTAGATTTATGTTTCATATTTTTTTGGTCTTGAAAAAAACAAAAAACTTAAAATTAACTTATTAGTTTACTTTCCGAAATTCAGTTTTAAAACAAACCAACTACAAAACAAACGACAAAACAATCATATCAATGATACCTCCCCCCCCCCCAAAAAAAAAGAAGAAATGTGTGCACGATAAACAGATGAATATGAAAAAAAAAGCTAATCTATTCCATGTAGCCATGAGATATTATACATGTTATATTATTGTGATGTAAATGATGTATTACCAAAAAAACTTCAAACGATTAACAGCCTGTACAACTTTTTTTTTCGTTTAGCAATATCTGAACTAAAATTTAAAACTTATTTTGTGTGTGTCTGTGCATGTTTGAACAAGAAAAAGACATTGTCATACAGCAATTCATACTCACTTTTTGGATAATAAATAAAACATATTCATTGACCTTGACTTTTGGTGTGGAGAAAATGGGTGGCTCTTCTCTCAAACGGGACATTTTGAAAACAAAGATTGTTGAAAAGAATAGGACAGAAAACAACCCTTAAATATAAACCAAACACCTACAACAAAGAACCGACCTCAAAACAAGCTTATATGCGTTACATACTACAAATATGTCGGCTTTTTTTTCTGATAACAAAAGACAGAGAGGAAAAGGATATAACTGCGTTTTGAGAACTCCAATATATCTGATTTTATAATAAAATATTTGCGGCAGAGAAGATGACTTCATAGGTTAGGCTAAGGTGTTAGGAACGCATATTTCACACACAAACCCACAACAGACACCTATGACACCCCCCCCCCCCCCATCCCTCCACACACACACACACACACGTGCAGCAGTCAGATAGTGAGGAACTCTTGTTCTTATAAAACTTGTAGTCGATTGTTTTAAAAGAAATGAGAAAACAACAGTCACTCTGATTGTGCTACTGTATGTCATAATGATTGGAAAGTGATGTTTCTTCAGTTAATGCAATCAAAGTATAGCTTAGAACACAACATGCACTGAGTGGTATTGAAGCACAAAGCATCATATGTCACATACAAGAGCAAGAAAACTCAGTATCTCCTTCGCTTTCCAGTAAACCATTCATACATCATGCGGAACTCATTTCCTGTCAATACACCTAAGCGTACCAGTAACTAAAATAAAACCATTCAAATCAATTTTGCAAGCCAAGGGATGACAGAGCTAAATAAATCCCCAACATCAAAGGGACTCAAAATGCTTTAAAGGGCCACCCTGATGGATGAGTTTTTGTTAAAAAAAACACACGTCCAGTTCACCAAGAAAACACCCTTTACAGAGATTGCAACACTCACTTTGCTCTGGTTTCCTATAAATCAAACCGTCAAATCGGCGATTCCTCCTTGGCGGAGGTGCTGGAAGTCAAATTCTTTCACCCAAAGAGAAGGCGTGTGCCATCTCTTTTCTAATGGCCGTCTGCGTTTAGACCAAATCGTTTGCACGAAATTTTCGCAATACAAGCCTTCTTTCTCTTTAAAAACAATTGTATACAGATTATCTAAAGGAGTTTTGCTCACAACAAAGGAAACGGCTCCAATTTTGTTTTACTGCACTACAAAAAAAGAAAACGATTCAACCGCAATGAGTGACCTCCACCCACCCCGTCCAAAATGGCTACTCTCTCCGGCATCTCCACCAAGGAGGAATCGCCGTTTTGACGGCTTAATTTCTAGGAAACCAGAGCAAAGTGAGTGTTCCGATCCTTGAAAAGGCTGTCTTTCTGGTGATCTCGACGTGTTTCTTGCAAAAGCTCATCCGTCAGGGTGCACCTTTAAATTATGAAATGCGAGCAAAAGCAATTGGCTTTAAAGAATCAATGCAGTTTTTCTCCCAGTTTTCAGATTGCGTCAACGACGATGTAGAATGCGTTCGTCGCCCCATGTTTCCTGATCCAGGCAGCACCAGTCGGGCAGACGGCCTCGTTGCAAGTAGGCGTCTCTGGACAGCGATTTGGAGGCCAGGGTTTCCAGAGCTCCCACCATAGCCCCTGAGACACCATACATCACACACTGTCATTTAGCCATGCTGCTAAGCCAAAAGTGAATCACCAAGATCTTTGTCATTTACCAACACACACAAGTATATGCATACCAGGGCACATAAGTATGCACGCACACGCACACACACATATACATACATGCACACACACTGTTAAAAAGCAAACAACTTGCTTATTCAATATCCGCCTCAAAAATAAAGTTTAATAACAGGCACTCTGATCCGCCTTGGCATAAGGCTGTATCAGACCAATTGACAAGCTAGAACACCAAGACTACATCAAAATATGTTCTGCATAGTTATGCAGGGATTGTCTGTAGCCATGGCAAGCTCCTAGCATAACATAATCAGTCCAAAATCCTCAGAAGTCGGAGTGTGGCTGTCCATGTGGCCGCAGGGTAATCAAAAACGGTCACACACGTAATGTTCTCATCCCCAGCTGGTGGATTTGTACCATAGTGTTCAAGTGTCGGGATGATCCATGGAGTATTTATTAAGTCGGGGTACGATAACAAACAAACAGGCACTCTGCGAACCAGCATGTATAAAAAGACACAAGTAGTATGAGACCTGCAGCTGGTAAAAGCTTTGGGGATGTTGGGTTGGGGGAAAGAAAAAACCCACCATTGGACAACAAACCAAAGTAAGGATACCAGGGGGGGGAGGGGGTCTTTCGCAAAAAATAGTTCCCCCACCCTCTGGAAGTTCTGTGCTTGTAACTTCCTCTAATCTGCCACTCTCTTTGACTCTGCCATTTCCCTTTGCTTTCTATCATCTACTATCTTTCTGACTTGCTGGCCCATTCTCCTGCCTTTTTTCTCCCTTGATCTCCTCCGAAATCGGAATGTGTCGGCTGTACGCAGCGGGGAGACCAGTGAAAACTGAAAACCGGACACATACGTACCTTATCCATTATGGCCATATGGCCTGGGAACGCAGAAGAAGAAGAAGAAAAAGAAGAAGGACCTACCACCAAGCCAGGCGGTGTAGTTTTCCTTGGCGGGTGGCCTGAGGAATTTGAAGGTCCTGGTGCCCAGCGTCTCTTTGTACTGAGGGTAGGCTACCAGGGCGTCCAGCTCCTTCTTCAGCCGATCGTAGAAACCAGGCAACATGGCCGTGCCTCCCACGATCACGATGCTCTCCGACAGCTCTCGCCTCGTATCGATGGGACACTGAAATCGACAGCGAAGTTTTTTTCTGGATTACGGTCATACACAGCAATTGCAGTACAGCGGAATCCCCCTTATAAGACCTCCCATTATAAGACTCCCTCCCACATAAGACCTACTTCTCTGAGACATTGCCCTTCTTTGTAAGTATTAAAATTACCTCCCTTCAAGACCCCTCCCTTAAGACCTCATTTTGGATGATTTTTGAAGGTCTTATAAGGGAGGTTCCACTGTACAACCAAGCACTCAAACCTTATTTTATCACAATTTCATGATTTGGTAAACCAGATTTTTTCTTCTTCTTCTTCGATCACTCAGTTTCCTGTCATATGAGCGCAGATGCGTTATGCGCCTAAGAAATAGTTCGGCCCAGCATGTCCACCAGCCGCACAGCAGCATTTTCGGGTCCAGTGACCTTGACCTTTGACTTATTTTCGACTTTGGTCTAGATATCCTTAGTACCTATTCACAAGCAAAATTTGAGTGTCCTAGGTCCCTGCATTCAAATGTTATTGTATTCGGTAGCATTTTATTACAAATTAAAAAATGAAGGTCAAAGGTCAAAATCACTGGAGCTGAAAATGTGCCGAACATAACGATAATGGAGGGACCTAGGACGCTCAAAATTTGCATTTTCAGCTCGTGACCTTGACCTTTGACCTTCATTTTTTAAAATTTGCTGACATATTCTTAGTACCAATCCACATAAAAACAAGCGCGAAATTGCAATAGTTTGTGGCATGCGGTCTATTTTTACCACTCCAATCATGAGTTACCTCCCCTGGCTTTTCAATCATTTTAATCTGTAAACCAGAATGTTATCTCTGCACCATTTCGTAACTTTTTATATCTTTTGGAAAACATTTAAAACTATGTATCCTACTTATACTCATCAAAAGAAGCACCGCATACTCGTCGTGTCTGTTGTAGTGTCTGTATTACATATGTTTATTATTTTGTACGCTTTTAAAATACATCATTATAAAGAGCGGCCAGAAGTGTAGCCTCGATTTGAAGTGCGACAATTTTGGACCGACAGACCGACCAAGTGAGTTATAGGTTTGTGGCTTGAGCCACAAACAAAAATGAGTGTCCTAGGTCCCTCTGTGCAATCGTTATTGTGACAGGTGCTCGGCAGCATTTTCGGCACCAGTGACCTTGACCTTCATTTTTTAACTTGGCCTAGATATCTTTAGTACCTAGCCGCATGCAAAATTTGAGCGTCCTAGGTCGCTCCGTTATTGTGCCAGGTGTTTGGCAGCATTTTCGGCTCCAGTGACCTTGACCTATGACCTTCATTTTAGAACTTGGCCTAGATATTCTTAGTACCTATACACATGCAAAACTTGAGCGTCCTAGGTTCCTCCGTTCAAACGTTATCGTGTCAACATAGATAGTCAGACAGTCGGTCAGCCAGGAACAGAATCCACTGAAAACATTACCAGCTTCGCTCTCTTCGTTCGCGGCAAGTAATCATTCTCAGGCCTATCACACATTTGTTGTCATTCTTTTCCAGACTAAGGCCGTGTACACACATAAGCGGATATTCCATGCGGAAACCCGTGCGCAATCCATAAATAAGTGAAACAAAGAAGGGAAAAGATTTGCGCACGTGTCCGAATTTCCCCCATTATGCGTAAACTTTTATCCTTCTTTCTTCCACTTATTTAGGGTTTTCCGTACGGAACTTACGCGTCTAATGTGAACCCGGCCTAAGGGGCTGCGCAGATTACACGCGGAAACCTCATGCGCTCATCCGCAAATAAGTAAAAGAAAGTAAGAAATAAGCGGACGGGGTAAGCACATCATGCGGAAACACACATGCTTATTTTTCTTTCTTTCTTTCTTTTACTTATTTGCGGATAAGCGCACGAGGTTTCCGCTTATAATCTGCACAGCCCCTAATGTTAAAGACCCACCAGATCACGTGTCAAAATCATGGGTTTCACATGGTTTTTTTCTCTTATAGCTGGTAAGAAATCTTGTTTTGACCAAGCTTGACTCCCATACAAATGCCTCCAAATTGAAAACGAAACATCATTTTAAAGAGCAGCCTCAATTTCAAGTTGGGGGCATTTGTATATGGGTCACAGCTACCCAGAAAAAGCCAAGGGACTTAATCGTGGTGGGTCAGTGTATCTTTAAAGTTCCACAGAGTGCCCAGTGTTACAAATCCATGGTGCAGTCGCAAATCCACAAAAAGTGAACAACGTAGAACGACCACACACAAGAACAGAGATAGATCGGTTTGATCTGGGGCAGTGGGTGGATGCCTTGTGCCTCCATACGAGGAGCTGGAAGACCCCTCCCCCTCCACAAGACTCTCCTCCCCGTGGGGATACCGGGGGGGGGGGGGGGGTGTCTTTTGTAAAAATGGTTCCCCCATCTTCTGGAAGTTCTGTGCTTGTAACTTCCTCTAATCTGTCACTCTCTTTGACTCTGCCTTCCCCCCTTTGCTTACTCTCATCTACTATCTTTCTCACTTATTGGCCCATTCTCCTGCCTCTTTTTATAAAAAAAAAAAAAATCTTCCAAATAATTTTTCTCCTTTGAGCTCCTCCGAAATCGGAATGTGTCGGCTGAATGCAGCGAGGACACCAGTGAAAACTGGAAAATGGACACATTGTGGCCTTATGGCCTGGGAACGCAGAAGAAGAAGAAGAAGAAGGTTTGATTAATCTCAACATAAAACGGAGGACCACAACTGACCAGCAGCAAGCTGTCCAGGATGCTGGCAGCCACCGACCGCTCATCATCGTCCAGTTCAAACAGAACCTCACACGAATGCTCCCTGAAAAATAAAATCGTCACATTTCTTTATTAAAAAAAAGTACATCTTACGAACAAGCAGGTTCTCCTGTAGCTCTAGGAAGAAAAAGGCGGTAGAGGCCTCTGCTGTAATAATAATAATGAGGAAAATTTATATAGCGCCCATCCTACTATGTAGGCTACAGGGCGCTTCACACAGAATTGAAATGGAATAAAAACATGAAACAAAAATTCAATAACATGAGCAGACAAAACAATACCGGTCAGACTTTGTTTGGCCGGTAAAAATGCACATAACAATCAGCAACAACAACTGCTGTGACTACTACTACTACTACTACTATCACCACCACAACTACTACTACTACTACTACTACTTATAATAGGCCTAATACATGTATGCATTGTCACACAATTCACAAGCATGAAATAACAGTAGGCCTATATATTCACAACATACACACATAAACAACACACACACACACACGCATGTACACAATCCATAAAACCAAATGGGTGAAAGCGAACAGTTCTCTCATTCCTGAAACGACACATGTCAGTGTTCTCTGAATATTTCCTTCCATCGCTGAAGAGGTGACTGGCCGGCCACATATTATTTCCAATGTGCATTTGTGTGTGTGTGTGGAGGGTTGGTGGTGGTGGTTAGTACTGCATGCGTGTTGCCATGTTACTGTCTCCCATCAATGCCAGAAGACAACATCCAGGCATCAGAATAGTGTGAAGTCCAATCCTCTGAAAATTGCAGTAAAAGGGCCATCAAGGCCCCAGACTGTAGAGGGACAACACTGAAATCAGTTCCGAACACGACCAAAAAGGCTTAATATCACTGTGATAAATCACCTTAAAATGCTATTTAACACTCAATAACACTCAAGGATAACACTCAATAAAAATGCAAAACCTCTGACAAGAGAAGCCAATCCTCTGTCAGAAATTCTAAATCCTCTGACAATTCTGATGCCTGAACATCTTTTATTTTGTTCCGGATGGCCACTCCTGAACTCTTTTCATCAGATTTTTCATTCCTCTTTTTTCATCTCTTGAATTACCTTCACCCGTGATAAAATATATTTTGCCATGGCAACACAGCGACTTGCTAGGACAAAGAATAAATAAGACTGTGTCCTATTGGCAAGCTAGAAACTGTCGACTAACTTATTGACTTAGTTGCCATGGCAGGATAGATGAGTATCTAGACTATTCTGCAGCATATATCAGGAACATACGTGAATGCTAGTGATTTCAGTAAACGTAAGAGGCTTAGAAGACATAGTAGAGATGATGTGACACCATTGTCATGTTAAGGAAGCACAATGTGTTTAACTGTCAAAAAAAGATTTCATCCTTGGGACGTCTGGAAGCTTGCCAATTTTGTTTTGATCACTTCAGCAGTTAGGGAATGGTGATTCAAACTTGTTTTTGCTTACACCCAGATATATGCAGACAGACTGACGAAGAGGGATTCAAGCAGAGGCACTAGTTTTGGTTTCAAAGTGCATTTTTATATAACTGGGAAGCCACAAAACAAAAACTAAAAAAAAAAGCAAAAAAACAGCATTAGCTCTGCATACCTGATCTTTCCACTGACGGTGACAATGCGGCTACCGTCCAGGGGGTATTCCACAGCAGGGGGTGGACTGGGTAACTGCACAAAATAATGACATAAAAGATGCATGAAAATGCTCACTAACTCTTCTACTCAGTTCTAGCGCCATGGGAGAATACAATCGCCCGAGACATCACTCTCCACTCCCACCAAATGCAAAGACATTCATTACCAAGCACCCTGCCATGTGTTTGTCTATTTTTTCAAAGCTTATGTCAGGGTTTTTTTTCCCCCGTTAAAGCAATGCATGCGCAGTTGAAATAATAGTTACTCCCCTCTTGGCGGTTGAGATGCAACGGACAACCCAAAACATTTTCTTTAAAAACCATGGTGCTAGAAGAGTTAAATAGTACTAGATGTATATTTCTTTCTTTCCTGCATGCCGAGTGAGAGCTTGAACTAATGTGACGTATCAAATGCAAGAACTCTAGATGAGACCTAATCATGACTTTTGTTTTTCTTTGTCTTTTAATTCCAGGAAGGAAAACAATCCATATAGCCAACATGTACGTCCACACATCCTTGCAAGCACGCACACAACACCCACCCACCCACACCACATACATATTCGCTCCAGATTTTCGGCAAATGAGGTCAAATTAAACATCAAGCAAGCCACTGACTTACAGTTGATGGGTACTGTATCCATTTAAAAATGTTTTCACTCAGCACCACAAAACGGACATTAAGTCGCTGGGCTAGTTTCTCACAACAGGCTTGCGAAGTAAAAAATCTCATTTGTTTTGTCAATTTTGAGTTATTGGTATTTTTATGTTCTCTAACATCTTTTCTTTCATATTTATAAAAGATAATCTTTAAAATGGTCTCTAAATGATAAGTGTCTTAAAACGAGTAGGTCAATGCATTTTCTTCAGCTAGGCTAGACTTTAGACTGTGTTTTCTCAAAATGTCTGATGCTGACCATACTAACTTTAAATGCTCATAACTCTGGAACGGAAAAAGATGCAAGAATGGTTCGTGCATTATTAGAAAGAGAATTGTCTGAAGTTATCAAATGTATAAATTTCTCAGAATGATCAGTTTGACACTTAAAAATGTCCCTTTCGTGGTGCTGGGTCACAATTTTGTATTTTGTTCTCCTGTCTCTCTGTAACTGAATTTTTGTTCCTCCTTCACAAAACTTTTGATGTGTATGATTAATAACAAGTGTGACACTCAACTCGAAGTGTACCTAAGCTCCAACGAAAATATCAACAAAACCGTTTGTGCCTTACAAAAGCATGCATGCCAGTACAGTGTAAACTGCCTTATAAGACCTTCAAAAATCATCCAAAATGAGGTCTTAAATGGGAGGGAGTTGTGCAAGGGATGTGATTTTATTACAGTGGAACCTCCCTTATAAGACTCCCTCCCACATAAGACCTACATCTCTGAGATGTTGCCTTTCTTTGTAGGTATTAAAATTACCTCCCATATAAGACCTCATTTTGGATGATTTTTGAAGGTCTTATAAGGGAGGTTCCATTGTACTTACAAAGAAGGGCAATGTCTTAGAGAAGTAGGTCTTGAAAGGGAGGGAGTCTTATAAGGGGGGGGGGGGGGTCTTCTAAGGGAGGTTCTACTGTAATTACAGAAAACCCTGTTCTGTCTGCCGTGCTTCAGTTACTGGAAACAAAAACAAAAAAGGATCTCTGACAAAAACTGCGGTAAAGGTCAAGATGTGCCACCCCCCCTACATTTCTCGGTTAATTCCATTTTTCCATTTTTGCCTTTCTTACCAAACATGAAGCTGTATTTTATGAACATTTGTAGCAAATTATCTTTGTTCAATAATTAATTGCAGAGAGAAAATAAAGTTTTACGCCCTCTTGGGCCTTTCGGCCATGTGGGGCAGAATTAATTGCAGTCATGATAAAGGCCATTATGTAATAGGACCCCCCCCCCCCCCCCCCCCCCCCCCTATGTACTGCAGTACACCGCGGCATTTGTCACAGTCGTGGTTCATTGCGTTTTTCCGTCTTATAGGGGGGGGGGGGGGGGGGGGGGGAGGGTTAGGGTTATTATTCCAAAAGGATAATTAGCTGAAAAGGTTCATAAAATACAGCTTTATGTTTGGTAAGAAAGGCAAAACCGGAAAAATGGAATTAACCGAGAAATGCAGCGGAGGTGGCACATCTTTACCTTTACCAAAACTGCATACCTTGTTAGCATCTGCGCCTCTCAGCACCACATCCTGAATGGCCTGGCCCCTGGAGAACCCCGTCACGAAACAGCAGCGCACTGTCATCAAAGCAAACACACAACAACACTGATTACCTGTTTACAGTTTTAACAAAACACCTAACCTAAAAAGAGCACCAACACTAAACACCTTCAAAAATCTCCTTGACAAGGATGAAATACAATGTGGCGGTACCATAGCCGATGAGGTTTAACCAAGGCATGGTTACCGCTACACCTATCTATATTGTTAAAAACTCGGGACTTTACTGGTGTTGCACTGCCTCCGGGCATTGCAGCCAGTATTGTTCCCACCATCTTTGTATCTACAAGTGTCCCATATGTGTCTGTTCCAGACCGAGAGGATGCGAAACACCATTTTTCGTTAGTTCGACAAGGATGAAAATTTTAGCCAACTATTTTTTTAATACGATGATTGAATTACAATCATAGTTTTTAAAGGCATGCTTTAAGCAAACAAAACAGTGATCAAAGAAGGGACGTTTATAAGCTGCAAGGCTTAGGCTTGAGCCAGTCCCACACTACACTATACTATACTACTAAAACAAAAAAATGGTACTAAAAAAACACAAACACTTTCTTTCAGCTAAATTGTCGTACATATAACTTCTTCTTCTTCTTCATTGATCGCTCAGTTTCCTATCATAATGAGCACAGATGAGTCATGCTGCCGTTATGCACCTAGCTAAGAAATACGTAAGCCCATTATGTTTGTCTTCGGCTGGAGAAAATCTTTCCTGACTTGTCTAATCCAAAAGCCAGCATTCCAGGGCTATGACATCAAAAGTTATGACATCATCAATGACATCACAAATCCCGTAGTAGAGACAGGACCGGGCAGGGAAGGGGTTAAGGGTTCCTGCTCCTGCCGATTCAGCATCATGCTGAGCTCCCGCTGAACGGGTCTTGGCTGGCTGGGTCACTGTAGATTAGGGTTTGTTTCGATTTGTTTTTGTTCTGTGAGAGCTTCGGACCTCAACCATA
>JAGGCT020001893.1:5000-17500 GCA_017654935.2 Phymorhynchus buccinoides
GTTTAGTCCTTTGCCTGGGATCTGGTTGTCGCATTGTTGCTAGAGTCCTTCCTTTTCTTATCCTTCCTTTTTCCTCTCTTTTTATTATATCATTTTCCTTTGCTTACCTTTTACTTTGACTTTTATTTCTTTTTGTAGTTTAGTAGATTGATTAAAGAGTGAAAATTCCAAATTCTCTTCTTTGGTTTATTGTATGTCCCTCATTGTGAAAGTCTACCGAACTCCTTCACCCTCTTCAATTCTTTCTTCTTAAACTCTCTTTCCTCTTTCTACCTTTTTAAAAGAAATCCTAGCCTATCTACCCCGAACCCGACACATTTTCTGTAACTGTGCTGCCCCACTAGGGTAGGTCTGAAAGGGTGGTTTACATTTTGGCGCCCAATAGGGGACTTTAGATAGGATGTTAGGATAAAGGACTCTAGTAACACCAGTATGACACAAGAACCCAAGGACCATGACGACCAAAGATGGAGCAGGGCTGTCTGAGGGGGAGGTGATGACCGCAGAAGATGTGGCCTCTCTGCAGGAGAAGATGCAGGGGATGGAGAAGGCCAATGCACTGCTGGAGGCCAGTTTACAGCAGACCACCCAGCAGTCCATCACTGTGGTTGTCCAGCCACATCCCATGATGCCTGAGGTGAAGCTTTTCACAGGCTTGTCACCAACGTCACCGGAAGAGACAACGTTTGACGAGTGGTATCCCTCAATTCGGGATGCCGTGGAGGACGAGAACGTCGTCAACAAAGTGGCCTTCATCAAGCACCACTTACGGAGACCTGTCCTCCAGTATGTCAATAGTGTTGAGGACAGTAGTGCTGCTTCCATGTTGAAGCAGATGTATAGTCTGTTTGGATCCCAGAGGTCTCCAGAAGATTTGTTTCTGTACCTCTGCCAGTTAAGACCAAAAGTTGGACAGACTTTAGCGCAGAATCTCCTGGTGCTGTTTGGGAAGGTTAGGGACTTGCAGCTCCTGTCACAGAAGCCTAAGGACTGGTTGCATCAGCGTGTCTATTTAGCCTTTTCAAAGAGTTGCTCAGGTTTGATCACGCTGGAACTTCAGAGGAAGTTTGGCCTCCCAGGAGAAGGGGAGCCATCGTTCTCAGAGCTCCTTAAAGAGGTTAGGAAAGTGGAAGAGTTGGTCCCGTTGCCTGATCCCGAGGAGAGGTGGCAGGCAGAGGTAGTGAGCCATGCTGTACAGTTGTCCGCATCAGGAAGGGTAGCCAGTCCTCATTCTTCACCATTAAAGCGCAGACAAGGCTCTTGTTATAAGTGTGGGCAGGAGGGGCATTTTTATAGGAAGTGTAAAAATAGGCCTAACCCACATTTGGTGGCAGAGAAAGACCAGAAGAGGTGCTGGAGAAATAACCAGTGGCGAAGAAGTGAGGGGCTACCAGAGATTCCAGTGGACCTGAAACCTACAAGAACACGGGAAGAAGTTGACTGTTATCAGATGACTGTTCACTGTTCCAGTCTACAGCAAGCCAACAACTCGATTTCTTCCAATGCCTGTCCACAAGCAAAGAAGAAGAAGAAAAGGAAGAAAAGAAGGAACAAGAAGAAGAAGAAGAAGAAGGCTTCTTCTGTCGTGCATAAGACTGTAGGAGATAAGGCCCAATACGATCTGGGACAGTCAGTCTTTGTCATGCCAGTCAACTCCAGTAGTTGTAAAGGAGTATATGTTAAAAAAAAAGGACGAGGCAGATTCTGAAGAAGACACTCTGGTGTCTTTATCAGAATCTTCTTTCAGACTGGAGGGGGAACCGTTTGTGCCTGCTGTGTCGACCAGTGATTTAAGAGTGGGTCCTGAGCAGCAGGAAGTTGCCTCACCTTCGTCTGAGCCAGAGCAATCCAGTGGCAGACCTCCAGACCCTCCATTCCATGATCAGGATGGACTGGAGGAAGAAGCTCCCAGACCAGGGAATATCAGAGAGATGATTAATAGATCATCTCCAGTAAAAGATGATTCTGAGGCACTTCTTCATTGGAGACAGGTAGAAGCCATGACCCTTGCCAGAAATTAATTTGGAGACTAATTTCATGGTGTTTTGATTGCTTAATATTTTGGGTGTCAATGTTGCCTGTGGGAAACATTCAATCGGCCAAAACCCTTGTAAAGAGGGTAGGTGTACTAAACAGTTAGCTGTACTTGGGACAATGCGGTTGTATTTTTGCAGCATTGTTTTCATGTGTGTATGCTGGAATTGTACCAGAAATGAATTTGGAGAGTTTTTTGTTGTTGCTTTTTTGATTGCTTAATATTTTGGGTGTCACGTAAGCTTGTAAAAAGTGTACTGTACTGCAGCACGTAAGCGTCTGTACTTGTGTTTGTATGTGGGTGTGGTTGTTTCCTTGTCTGTCTCGAGTCTATAGACACGTGTGCGACACGTGTGTCCCCAGTGTGTGGGAACTTCTCCTCTAAGTAGAGTCACAAGTTCGGTTCGAGTGGACAATAAGCCAGCCTGTCTGTCCACAGAGGAGGGAGGGACGCCCAAATCTTTTGCTTAAGTTTTAAGCACCTGGACCCCTGTGATTGGAATTCATTAGCCGAGATGTGAAGTGCCCCTACCCCACTTTCGCCTTCGATGTATGTAAATGGGAACCTCAGTGATTTAGCACATACTTGTTTGGGAAGATTTGCTAGGAGCTATGTTTCAGTTCATTCCTCCAGCTGCCCAGGGCTGTCTTACAGATGGGGCGTTTGTCGTTGTCCACAAGGAATGCTATAACCTACTAAAGAGGTGAAATGTTCAAACTAATGAAATTAAACTGTTTGTTAAAGTGACCAATCAGAAACAAACCCCTGGTCAGATATCCAATGAGATTAGGTATTAGGATCCGAGGGCTAAATGTGGGTAGAAGCTTGCTATATATTTCGTGAAAGCGTTCTAGGCTTTCTCTTGTATGGCCAGCAGCAGAAGTCTTAACTTGATCTGAAGACTCTGAAGTCTGTAGCTGGTGTTTAGTCCTTTGCCTGGGATCTGGTTGTCGCATTGTTGCTAGAGTCCTTCCTTTTCTTATCCTTCCTTTTTCCTCTCTTTTTATTATATCCTTTTCCTTTGCTTACCTTTTACTTTGACTTTTATTTCTTTTTGTAGTTTAGTAGATTGATTAAAGAGTGAAAATTCCAAATTCTCTTCTTTGGTTTATTGTATGTCCCTCGTTGTGAAAGTCTACCGAACTCCTTCACCCTCTTCAATTCTTTCTTCTTAAACTCTCTTTCCTCTTTCTACCTTTTTAAAAGAAATCCTAACCTATCTACCCCGAACCCGACACCTTTTCTGTAACTGTGCTGCCCCACTAGGGTAGGTCTGAAAGGGTGGTTTACAGTTGATATTACCTGTTGGCGTGAAACCTTTTAGACACAGACGATAGATTTCAGAGACCTCTCTCCCTTGTGATGTAATGCTAGAAGAAATAGGTGATCGGACTTTGCATGGGCTGGTGTGTTAGTGTAGTCATGTGTGTGTGTGTGCGTGGATGCGCATGTTTGTGTGTGTGTGGATGCGCGCGCGCGTGTGTGTGTGTATGTATGTGTGCGCGCGCGCGTTTGTTTGTGTGTGTGGATGCGCGCGTGTATGTGTGCGTCTGTGTGCGCGCGCGCGCGTATGCTTGTTCATACCACGCATGGCCTCTTTATGCTTAATGGCGAAATGTGCGGATTTGTTTTATTGCCAATCATAACTGTCTCCTCCTGATTGCCGAACACTGGCCAGTCTGGCTGTTGTTCCCTTTATTGCGCCGTAAACCAAGGACACCCTGACAATCATATAGTAAAAAGCCAACTGTCCGTGTGTGTGTGTGTCTGTGTGTGTGTCTGTCTGAAACACGAAACGGGCCTTATAACTCCGCCGTTTTTCGACCGAATCGCTTCAAATTTGCTGTGAGCCCTCACGGGGCGATGGCAACGGCAACCGAGGCGGCCGTGTCATTTGCGCGGTTTCGCAAATGCGCGAAACGGGCAACGTTCCGTTTTACTACTACCCTCCCCCCCCCCCAACTATACTGCTCTCCCATTCTCTTGGAATCTCTCTCTCTCTCTCTCTCTCTCTCTCTCTCTCTCTCTCTCTCTCTCTCTCTCTCTCTCTCTCTCTCTCTCTCTCTCTCTCTCTCTCTCTCTCTCTCTCTTGTATTAATCTTTGTACGTAAAAAAAACAAAAAACTCTTTTTATTAACATCCTTGGGACAAACAGAAAAGAACAACAAACAAACAAACAAACAAGGGCGTCGCTGAGCGGCAGACATGTCCGTCACCAGCAATGCCACGCACTTGCGACACGCCGTAGCATAATTGTCCGTCACCGTAGGTGATCGGACTTTGCAGTGGTCTGGTTTGTATTTTTGTTTTTGTCCGTCACCATAGGTGATCGGACTTTGTGGTCGTCTGGTTTGTATTTGTCCGTCAAAATAGGTGATCGGACTTTGCATGGGCTGGTTTGTTTTTTTTTGTTTTTTTGTTTTTCTGTCTGTCCCAAGGATATCTCCCGAACCGCTTGACCGAATCGCGTAAAATTTTGTCTGTTGGTGTGTCACCATGAGAGGAAGGCATCCGCGCAAAATGTTTCACCGTCGTGACCTTGACCTTGGCGTACGACCTTGAAAACCGAAAATCTTTAAGGGGCCATAACTCCCACACCGTTGGTGTTAGAGTCTTCAAATTTGGCATGTAGGTACTTTGGCTTATGCCCGTTCTGATGGTGGCATACCGATCAAGGTCAACGTCACGGTCCGGGAGATCGGTAGGCCTTGAATGTGGTAGGGGTCTACAAACTGGGTTTTAAGCTTTATTTTCCACATTTGTGCTTGACAGAAGCGCTTCAGATTGTATGTGGTACTGTATACCCTAGAGTAGAAAAACATCCCAGCATAAATTATCGCCATGCTGACCTTGGCCTTGAAGTTTGACCTTGAAAACCGAAATTTCCTTCTTTGCGCTATGTATTTCTTCTTCAAGCTGTATCTCGTGAACTAGAAGACAGAATCCCTTCCAATTTTGTGTCAGGATGTGACACTCGACGGGGTGTCGCAAGTGCGTGGCATTGCTGGTGACGGACATGTCTGCCGCTCGGCGATGCCCTTGTTAACCTTTTCAGCTAGTTATTTTTGTTGAATAATTAATCCCGGTCATGATAAAGGCCGTTTTCTAACAGGACCCCCACCCCTCACCCACCCCTATGTAGTGCAGTACACACAACAGCCGCTGGACTCATGTTTAGTACAGTCTGAATAAAAATCGTTGAGATGTGTATGTGTGTGTCTGTGTGTCTGTCTGTGTGTGTGTTTGTGTGTGTATGTGTGTGTGTGTGTGTGTGTGTGTATGTGTCTGTGTGTGTGTGTGTGTGTGTGTGTGTGTGTGTGTGTGTGTGTGTGTGTGTGTGTGTGTTCGTGTGTGTGTGTGTGTGTGTGTGTGTGTGTGTGTGTGTGTGTGTGTGTGTGTGTGTGTGTGTGTGTGTGTGTGTGTGTGTGTGTGTGTGTGTGTGTGTGTGTGTGTGTGTGTGTGTGTGTGTGTGTGTGTGTGTGTGTGTGTCTGTGTGTGTGTCTCTGTGTGTGTTTGAGTGTGTGTGTGTGTGTGTGTGTGTGTGTGTGTGTGTGTGTGTGTGTGTGTGTGTGTGTGTGTGTGTGTGTGTGTGTGTGTGTGTGTGTGTGTCTGTGTCTGTGTCTGTGTCTGTGTCTTTGTGAATCTGTGTGCATACGTCAGTGTTTCGTCACATTATAAGTTGGTACCAGTTCCAGAACATTGCATTATTAGTCAGCTCCTTTGTGTTTGGGTCGAATTAATTCTGAAGGTCTTTTTTTCGCGTGCGCACATCTGCCCAGTTTTGGCTTGGTTGGCTTTAAAAAGACAGTAAGGTACGTCGAGTTGAAACCCCTTCGCGTGTTGTTCCCCAATCCTCCTGGACATCATTTATTTAAACCACAGTTGGCATGAAACAAAAGTGCCACCTAAAAACTTTTAAGGGGAAGGGGGTGGGGGTGGAGATGCGTGGTACCTTAGACATACCTCTCCCCCCCCCCCTCTCCCATCATGTTTAGGACTCTCACTCTCAAAGCCTGGTTCTTTCATTTTCGTGACAATTACCCTCGCCTCGTGTCAAGTAAACCCGAGTTCGAACCTGGGTACAGGGGGGGGGGGGGGGGGTACTTTCACTCTGCACTAGGCCTTGCGGTCTGAACGTGGAGTCTTTCGGATGAGACGATAAACCGAGGTCCCGTGTGCCCATGTACTTAGCACACGTTGAATCCAGTGGCAACGAAAAAGTTGTCATTTTGGTCAAAATGTAGCCACCACCACCACCCCCTTCCTTCTTCATCAGTCACACAAAGATCGCATGCACACAAAAAAGAAGGGGTTTGCGCGCCTGTAGCTGCGACACGCTCTCCTGGCGGGAGCAACCCGAATTGCACTGAGACGCCTCTGTGACTATAAAGTACATAATACCTAGTATGACCTCTTCGATATTTCTCCCTACCCCACAGCAACCTTTCCAACGTGGGAAAGAGAAGAAATAATATTTGACACATCCCTACACGAACAATATTCAAAACAAGACCTCAATTTAATTGGAACTGCAGCAAAAGAGAAAATGTATAGTTTAAACCACTGTATGCAAATATTTACAGACGGCTCAAAAATAGAACAAAAAATCGGATGTGCGTTCGCCATTCCCGCACTAAAAATAATTAAATCCTTTCAACTAAATGACCATGTATCTATTTTTAGCGCCGAACTATGGGCACTACTGGAAGCCTGTAATTTCATAAATGATTTGACAAATCCGCCCATCAATGCGACTATTTTTTACAGACTCTTTATCTTCTATTCAGGCCATTCAGAACAAAACCCCTAACAGATCAGAAATAATTAACAAAATCAAACTACTACTACACCAAATAAAACTAAAAGGAACAGTTCTACAAATAGTATGGATTCCATCCCACACAGGCATTATGGGTAACGACCTAGCAGACAGAGCTGCGAAAAGTGCAGCCCTAGGTCGTTCAGGAACCCAAATAAATATAAAACTTTCACTTAAAGAAGTTAAAGCCAAACTAAAAATATCAGCCTTCCACGAGTGGGCAGAAGATTTGGAGAAGTATGCTAAGGCCCACTCCTGGGACCACAAAACAGTTTCCAAAGGGCTATTCTGAAATGTACAACCATCTATACAATCGCGAATGTAACAAAATGTTGAATGTAAATGTTAGCGACGCCTTTCCTCTGTTTAGTCCGGGGAGGAGGGGCCCCTCTCCCTCCCTCCCTCCGGCCTATACATGTAAGAATCGTGTTTTTTTTAACATAACTATTTTATAAATGCAAATTATAAACAAAATTATAAAGCATTTAATCCCTGTCGGATTCTAGGCTTTGGAGCAGGAGGGGGAGGGGAAGACGTAGGTCTCTCTTTGCCCCCCCCCCCCCCCTCTTGGTTGATCTGCCTCCCCCTGTACAAATTCCCCCTTTTAATAAATTTTGCCGAGACTCGGCCTCATCCTTTTGCGCCTTTTTGAGTCTGTGGGTTTGACATTTTTTTAATCTAATCTGACAGGGACCCATTACAAGTTTTAAGACTTAAAATTAAATGTTTCAGTATCGGTCCTTGGTGACCGATGCGACAGCACCGGTTGGTTTTAAAAGATAATATATTCTTTGGCTGACGGCATCGACTGCTGTGTAGTCGATGTATAATGTATAGTTCTTTTTAAACATTTTGTTGCGAAATAAAGTTTCAACTTTACAATTTTGTACATAAAACGTCCCGTCGAGATAGGTTAGACCTTATGATTTTTAACGTTTTTGACTTCGTTTTAAAAGGTGGTCCTGGAAATTTTAATCGGAAGAATGCTCTTGGAGCAAACAAGCTCTTGTTTAATAAAAACATTTATATCTAACAAACTAGTTTGCTAGTTTTTAAACAAAGCCGATAGTCGAGCCATGGCATCAAAATAATATTAAATACAACTTAATAGAAAAATCAACTTTATTAAAAATAATACCTCTTCTTTTTCACTTTAACTTTGCAAATTAGAAATTTCCCATATGATCTTCTTGATCGGGAGGACGTAAAACTTTAAATTATATCATGTGATCCAAACCCGATCCTTGCTTGGACAACGGCCGTATGTTGCAACGTTGCTTCTCAGTGAAAATTTTCAATGCGAAAAATTGATGGGGGAGGGGGTCTAAACTGTAGCCTTGCCCTTTGCTTATTTTGTTCATCAAAATAAAAGCACCATTCTGAGCTGCTCCGTTGCGCACAAAGTTGAGCCTTTTAGCTAAATGCCTGAATCTCATAAAAAATAATATATTTTGGCAGTATGCTCTTTGTAGTATTTGTAATGTATTTCGTCCATCAGATTGATAGTAAAACATGTTTTTGTTGTTGTTGAACAGTACCATGCAAGGTATGATAGTAGAACATGTTTTTGTTGTTGAACAGTACCATGCAAGGTATGATAGTAGAACATGTTTTTGTTGTTGAACAGTACCATGCAAGGTATGATAGTAGAACATGTTTTTGTTGTTGTTGAACAGTACCATGCAAGGTATGATAGTAGAACATGTTTTTGTTGTTGTTGAACAGTACCATGCAGTACCATGCAAGGTATGATAGTAGAACATGTTTTTGATAGTTGAACAGTACCATGCAAGGTATGATAGTAAAACATGTTTTTGTTGTTGTTGAACAGTACCATGCAAGGTATGATAGTAGAACATGTTTTTTTTTTTGTTGAACAGTATCATGCAAGGTATGATAGTGAACATGTTTTTGTTGTTGTTGAACAGTGCAAGGTATGATAGTATGTTTTTTTGTTGTTGAACAGTACCATGCAAGGTATGATAGTAGAACATGTTTTTGTTGTTGTTGAACAGTACCATGCAAGGTATGATAGTAGAACATGTTTTTGTTGTTGTTGAACAGTACCATGCAACAGTACCATGCAAGGTATGATAGTAGAACATGTTCTTAAACAATGCACTCACTATCGCAATCATAAATAAACTTGCTCGTGAGTGAAAATCCATCAATATCCCCTGAATATAACTCATTTTCTTACATACTACAACGTATGCAAGGTTGATAGTAGAACCTGTTATTTACGAAAAGTTACTTACGGCAAAGTAAATTTGGCTAGAAAAAATAGTAATGAAAATATACATGAATTAAATGATTATTTCCCAGAACAGCAGTGTGCATTCCAATAAGTAGAAAACATGCAAGGTATGATAGTAGAACATTTTTTGTTTTTTGTGGGGTTGTTTTTTTAATTGACATGTTTTTTTGTTGTTGAACAGTACCATGCAAGGTATGATAGTAGAACATGTTTTTGTTGTTGTTGAATCGCTAATGTTTCATGATTGATTCTACACTTCAATATTTATGTGTAAGGTAGATAGTAGAACAAAAACCAATTCAATAATAAATCACAAATGATGAGAAATTGATGATTTGACCCCCTTTGAACACCTAAAATTGTAGCTTGTTAGTCCGATGACCCCAGACTGAGGCCATCAAACTTCGTCTCCGATACACGAAAAATGATGCCTTGGGGTAATGTTTTACTCAATATCCACAAATATTACATACACACTCACAAGAACGAAAGAGTGAAAAAAAACGAAGAAGTTTCAAATCCGTAGTCCAATATTTCGTGCCGATTTGGACAGCACTTTGACAAAGAAAATGTTTGATTCTACACTTCAATATTTATGTGTAAGGTAATAAAAACCAATTCAATAATAAATACAAATAAAAACCTAAAAAGCTTGTTAGTCCGATGACCCCAGACTGAGACACTCATTATATGTACTCAAGCGACAAATAACATCCCGTTTAAAGGCAGAGCCATCAGATTGATTCACCTTCCATATAGCACTAATACGCAGTAGTCATGTACTCTCTCTCTCTCGTTTCTCTCAGATTCTCTCTCTCTCTCTCTCTCTCTCTCTCTCTCTCTCTCTCTCTCTCTCTCTCTCTCTCTCTCTCTCTCTCTCTCTCTCTGTATTTGTTTCCGTCTAGCTGGCTCTGTCTCTCTGTCTCTGTCTCTGTCTCTGTCTCTCTCTCTCTCTCCCTATCTCCTCTCTCTCTCTCTCTCCTCCTCTCTCTCTCTCTCTCTCTCTCTCTCTCTCTCTCTGTCTCTCTCTCTCTCTCTCTCTCTACACACACACACGCACTCTCACACACACACACACACACACACCTACACACACACATGGAATTACTCACCGAGTATTCTCTCCACACGGCCTGCTTACACGTCCCTGTGTCCCACAGCCCAGTGTCCAGCTGACAGCTGACCACTGACCCGTCATCACTGGACCACACGTAATCTGCGTCACACGTGACGTCACCCTCCAGGGATGATGACGTCACTTGCCAGCTGCTGACCTCGCCGTTGGCCACTGACCTGTCGGCAATTTGACACTGCGAGTCTGGAACATAATTAGTGTGGGGTAACCCAACGTCTAAAATGTCCAATGTCTAAAAATTCGATAGCTTGGAGTCAAATCGGACTATCTTTAGATCGTCCATTGACATAGTATTGAACTTATTACGAAAACTAATAACTTGCATTAAAAAAAAGACTGCAGAAATACAAAAAAGCAAAAAACCCTTTATATATTTCTGCAGTCATTGTTTGATACAAGTTATTAGTTTTTGTAACAGGTTCAATAATACGTCAATGGACTATCTAAAGATAGTCCGTTTTGACTCCAAGCGATTGAAATGTTTATTAACCTCTGCTTTAATTCTTGAAGAAAAGGGCTAAGTCACACTCTGCATATTTACGACTCTTAAAGGGGCACACTGACGGATGAGTGTTTTGTAAGAAACACGTCGAGATCACCAGGAAAACACCCTTTACAGGGATCACAACACTCACTTTGCTCTGGGTTCCTAGAAATCCAGCCGTCAAATCGGCGATTCCTCCTTGGCGGAGGTGCTGGAAGTCAAATTATTTTAGTGAATTTATAATCGCTGCATGAGTTTAGACCAAATCGTTTGCACGAAAATTTCACAATACAACCCTTTTCATTTTTTGTTTTGTTTTAATGTTATACAGTGTACATAAAGGAGTTTCGCTCACAACAGAAAAAGCTTCAACCACAATGAATGGCCTCCACCTACCCCTTCCAAAATGGCTTCTCTCTCCGGCATCTCCGCCAAGGAGGAATCGCCGTTTTGACGGTTTGATTTATAGGAAACCAGAGCAAAATGAGTGTTCCAATCCTTGAAAAGGCTGTTCTTCTGGTGATCTCGACGTGTTTCTTGCAAAACACTCATCCGTCGGGGTCCACATGAAGCTCGAAGGCCTTGTCCGACGATGCTTCCTCTCGCATGCACCTGGTAGCTCTGTCACGCTGTGAGAATGGGTGAACACTCTTGCGAAAGAGCAAGTGATTGCATCGTCAGCCTTTGCCTTTAGTCTCAAAATCGGGTTATTTCAGTTTCATGAGAAAATCCCTGGGCTGATCCTACCCCTCGATGGTGTTCGATGGTGTCTAACTCCAACTTCTGGCAAAAAATAGATAATTCATGGAAATGATTGCGCTGTGTGTATATTAGTGGCCAGTAGAATGTTTCTTGGTTGGCATATTAGATATAAAAAAACACTAAACACTTTACCTACAGTTTCAAATACAACTATTTTTATTTGTAAGAAAAAGCACATTCATGAGAAAATGACTGTAGGTAATGTGGATAATTCTGATAAAGAAACAAAAACATCTGATGGATAGGATTATTATGACATTTTCTTCTGAAGATTGTGTAAATCTGTTACTGATTGCAAAAAAGCTAACCGTAAGTGTATTTCTTTTGAAAGTTAGTATATTTTTAGCGAGTTAAACAAACAATCACACTGACACACACCACATGATTTAAGCTTAGAATCCAGCACATCAACCCACTCTAGTAATAGGGTATGCAACAGTTGCACATTAGCATGAGACAAAAATGACACTGGACATGGATTGAAGCACATAATTGAAAAGTTAAAAATAACATGGGGCGTAAAACTCACCCTTGGCGCACACCTTGACAGACGGTCCCTCCTCCCCTTCAGTGTGGGGTGTGAAGGTGGGCTGAAGGCAACAGACCTGGGATGCTGAGTCAAAGGCCGCAGACCGACAACTGGCCGTCTGTAAACACCGCAACATGCACCGCCCTTCAGACACCTCCCGTGTCGTCATCAGGGAGGAAAGGACGCTTTGCTGACTCTCACATCGCCATAGCAACGACGACGTTTCGGCTCTGATGACGTCGTAGAATACGATCGCGAAGATAAATGAAACAGGGAGAATGATGCGACGTGGTGATTGAAACAAACTGGAGCCTGCCATCGTGATTGATGCTTCAGTATAATTCCTAGAATGTAGGTATTTGAAAGTCGCACAACTGGATTGCTTTACGTCACTCTGCTGAAGCCAACATCTCTGTTTGGTTCACGTTACATTGACATTTGCAAAGCAGTTATCTCGGGTTATTGATCAGTTATCTTGG